>MDKF010376110.1:0-63714 GCA_026770625.1 Nicotiana glauca | reverse complement strand
TGTCAGTTAATTATTATTGGTGGGGCCTAAAATCAGACTATTTCGCAGTATTATACTGTGAATTACCTAAATTCGTAGTATAATACTGCAAAATGCGAGTTCAAAAATGAGCTGGGCCCATCTCAAACAATTCGCAGTATAAAACTGCGAATTAAATAATTTTTTTTTTTTTAATATTTCGCAGTTTTATACTGCGAAATGCATTAACGGAAAAAAATTCGTTAATCCAATTCGCAGTATAAAACTGCGAATTGCCCATTAATGTAACCTTTTTTTTTTTTACATTAAAAAAGTATTTTATGTTTAAAAAATTATTAATTAAGTTTTGGACTCCGCTTTCTTTTCTCATGGCTCTCTGTCTTCTCTCACTTATCTCTCACCTCGTTCACTCTCTGATCTACACTCACTGACACACGTGCAAGTGATATTGATTCATGTCCAAAATTCAAGTCCAACTCTGAAAATTCGAAGGAGAGTTTCAAATACAAACCAAAACAGAAATAGAGGAGGATTTGAAAGCTATTCGCACTTCTACTCCTTTTTTACTTCAATCTTTTGGAATTTCAAGTGACATTTGGGTTTAGAGCTTCTGATTCATGCACTAGCTACTGCCGCTCCTCCCCATTTTTCTAGGTTTCATCTTTGAAAGTTGGTTTCAATTTGGGAATTTGTTTGCTAAAGTCCCTCGTTTGGATTCAAGACTTCTATTCGGTCAAACTTATTTGTTGGATCTCTTGGTCTCTGTTTTGTCGTTGTTTATGTTGTTGAATCTGTGAGTTGTTTAGATGTGTTTTTAATTGGTTTTTGGAGGCTATAGAACTGCGCTCCAGGTACACCTCTTTGCTTCTAGCATTATGCGGATGTTTGGCTGTAATATGAATATGGTTAATTGAACATGATTATATTGTTAAGTTTTGATAAATTCTGAAATAATTACATTCCAAATCTGTTGTGGTTCTTAAATTCGTGATGTGTATCTATTTGAGTAAGTTGTAGCATTTGAGTTGATTAATTGGCTAAAAAATGAAGGCTGTAAAGTGATTATCGCTGCAATGTCCAAAGAGGAGCTGTCTCTGTGAGTTTAATTCACAATTGCACTAAATGAAGACCATGACTATTCTAACTTTGCGTTAAATATGAACTTCATTGTCGATTACAGTCTTGAATGCTAGGCACTAAAATCACGTGAAAGGATGTTGGGTTTCATTTTCTTGAGTATAACTTTGTTGACAAATTATTTTTCCTATTTCTACAACCTGAAGCACAAACCATTGTCTTAACCATTTAAACTATCTTGCGGGATGAAATTTCAGCTACTAATAAATCAACTATGGGTGTACTCCTCTGATTTTTATCAAGTGAGTGTATTGAATAACTCATTTAGACAACGGACTAGGGAGATTCGACTTCAAGATTTAAATGTCTTATTTCCTAAAGTAAACTCCATAATTCGATTCTTTCATAAATGATCTCGAATTAGCTTAGGAAAATTTGAAAATCGTAGTTTGCTTTAGGCGTGTACTAATAAATTATCATGACTATTGGTACGGTTCCCGTAATATAGTTATGATACATAATCCCCAAATTCGGGCATGTATTTTATGTAACCCGATAATAATAAATTTGAACAATAATAAAAATAAACATGTTGTAAATCGCGGGTGCATTTCATATGATGCGGTTTGCAATATGTACCAAAACAACAAGTGTACGAAAATCGTGGCTTGTTCCAGAAATAAATTCATAAATAAATAAAAGCGGTTATAAAGTTAAAAATGCACAATAGGTTTAAAACATGTAATAAATCAGATAATGAAGCCAATTATTAATAGTTAAGTGACCGTGCTAGAATCACGGAACGCGGGAATGCCTAACACCTTCTTCCGGGTTAATAAAATTCTTTACCTAGTTTTTCTGGTTTCGCAGACTTTTAAATAAAGTCGATTTTTCTCGATTTGGGATTTTTTAAAACAAATCGGTGACTTGGGACACCATAATAAATATCCCAAGTGTCGACTCTGAATTAAATAAAATAATCTCATTTCGACTAACGTCACTTTAATTGGAAAAACCTTCCTTATATCCTCCTTGGACAAAAAGGAGGTGTGACAAAGCTAATATATCGAGATATATGCTCGCACTGGCCTGTGACATCGGTAGAATTCTCGATACCAAAGTCTTTCTTAATGATGCAATTACCGGGGCTGATTTCCTCAAGTGTTGGCATACCACCAGTTTGGTCGGCCGGGAGCCAGAGAAAGATGATGCTTTATCCTTTTTGGGGACCGTCTTGGAAGTTTTGACCATGGTTGTAAGCTAAATAATACAGGTGCACATGGATGTGGTGTTTCCGGCAAGAGCTTGGCATTTTTCCGGCGCTTGAAAAGGTGGAGGAAATGGGAGATTGGAGAAAGAGATGAAGATGGGAAAGGGGCGAAGAAAGAGTAAAGTTATTTACTTGGATAAATCGCCTCATATTTATAGAGGGGCAGTGACGGTTCAGTGGCATTAGTGGCCGACCAATACTGGCATGCATCACTACTACAAAAAGGGCATTTTGGCGGTAATTATTTAGTGGTAATAAGTCAATCGCCGCTAATATATTCTATAAGCTGAAATATATGCGGCAAATGACGATTAGCCACTCAAAAATAACCTTTTTCGGCAATAAAAATTAATTGCCATTAGAAATTAAAAGGCGACCTTTTTTGCTTCAGCGCGCATAGGGTTTTTTTTAATTTTCTTTTTAAATTTCCCTCCCTGCCCAAATAATTAATCTTTCCCTCCGTAGATCGAAGATTCCCTCCAATCAGAAAATAATCCCAAACCTATTCCTTCATCGACTCGAATCAGAAGATTAGGAAAGCATATTCCTTGGTTGAACTGGATACGGACGAAAAATAGATTCCTGCGTTAAACTGGATACGGACGAGACTCTGTTATCAATCGCACATATATATACGTCGCCGGCCAGCCTTTTCCCTGCAATTCTTTCCGAGGTATCTTGTCTTTTTACCCAGCCGATGCGATTAATAGTTGAGTTTTGGGTTGTTGTTTCAGAACTCATTCTTCTCCTTCAATTTCTTGTATTTATTGGCAAAGTAATCTGCTTACCAGGTACGGATTTGTGCCTTCAACTGTTGGGATTTGCATTGAACCAAGTACGAATTTGTGCCTCCTCTGTTCCTTGACTGTTTTTCTGATTTTGTTCCTCTGGTTTATTCTATTCTTGTGATTATTCATAGATTTCTAAGTGTCGTCGATGCATTGAATCTACGACTAGTCGAGATGTTGTGTGTAATTTTCATTGTCGTCGATGCATTGTGGTGTCAAATCTTTATATTTTCTTACCTTGACGTCTCTGTGGAATACACATCTACTATGACAGTAGTCAACTGCATTGGGTTAATCAATAGCATATGTAAATTGTGGGTTCTTTTGACATTAGAGATCTACTTTGAGCACGTACTTGTTACGCTAATCATGCATTGGGTTAATCAATAGCATACAAGGTGAGGTTCTATGGTGTATGATATTCCTAGATGATATTTCGTTAATTGATGGAATTTGTGAGCAAATAAACTAAAGTGAAGAACTCTTGATAATAAGGCTTTTAGGACATGTCGAAGTGAGACGGAATATATGCACTGCAGGTTTATCCAACATAAGAAAAATTATGTTGAGGTGAGGTTAGACGACTCAAATATTTAGGCTCGGTCTTTAAGAAAATAATGATGGATGAAGACTAAGTTTCATGGAAGTGTCGGGATACGTATCAGAGTGTGAGGCAAATTCTTGTAAAACAATTGTGAGACCAGAAACACTATATGAGAGTGAATGTTGGTCCTATAAGTATTCACAGCATGAGTATAACAAAATGTAAATGTTTAAAATAAAGTTGTGGTCATATAATATTAGATAAGACTACAAAATGTAACGTGCGACAGAAGGTGCAAGCAGATTCATAGATATGATACCATGATGGCTAAAGGTGTCGAGGAAAAGGATGAGGTTGATAGAAATTCACGTAGAGAAGTATCTCAAATGATTTACAATTTCTTAGACCTTATGTGGACCTAGCGAAAAATAAAACACATTAGGGGTGAAGTATCAGTATTGTTCGATACCAGCTATTTGGATTAGGATTAGGATTAGTCGTCGTTGGGACACATCAACTAGATCCGGATGTTTACAGAAGTCTCACAAGTTTGGTTGGAGACTATTCAATAATGTAGGATTGGTGAGAGATTTACAGAATCTATAGTTTTAGAGGATTCCTGTTACTGAGTAATGTAACGAAAGAGGCTCAAATGTAGTCCAATAAATACACAGGTTCATGTAATCAACTCCAACTAGTTCTGAGTGAGACATAGTTGTTGTATCCTCTCTCAGTGTATCCCACTTAAATCTTTTCCATTTCATCCACGATATGTTGGTTTGTTACCAGAGAAACATCATTGAGGTTAAACAGGAACAAATTTGCTTACTTTGGGCAAGCTTACCTCAAGTATATGTGCATGCTTGGAGGGGCTTTCGAGGAATCCCTCAACCTTTTGCATGTTATAGCAGCTTCCTCCCGCAATCTCTTTTGACATGTAGGATTATCTAAATCGGAGATAGTAAATAGACGAGAAACTTTATATGACCTTAGAGCCATGACTTTGAATAGTATTAAAAATGGACTTTGAGGTTAACTCAACTCCAAAAGTTAGCTAATGAGGTAGTATTGCGGAACACTATATGTGAAGGTAACAGTCTATTCCCTCAACCAATGTGTGACATTTTAATTCTTTGCATTGGGCATGGACATTTGGAGTGTGAACTATAGAATGTAGGGTCAAACATTGTGTAAATCAAGAATAGGAATGGGTCTATTTTTGATACCATGTGAGAAGTTGGGCCTTGGGTTTAAATTAACTCCAAAAGCCAGAGCATAAATGTTAGGATTGCCGTGGATCATAGACATCAGGTCATTCTCTCAGGCCTCAACTAATGCGTAAATTCTAACAAATAGTGCAAGCAATTGAAACTCGTTTGAGAATGCAGAATGCATGACATAAAATGAGATATAAAGATTTATGTGAAGCAGAATACAGTTGGATTGTAATTCTTAGTTTCAAGTTAGTCATACCGATAGATTTGCTTTTAGTTCCATAGGCGTAACTCTGTTCTTTTTCTTTCTTTTATTGTTGGGGGAGGTGTTGGTCAGTCATGCTGGCTTTAGTTATTATGTTCAGTGAAGCTCAAACACCATATCTATAGGTGGCTGTATGGGTTGAACAGTAGAAGGACATGGCATAAACGTGTGAATCTTTTATTATAATTTAAAATTGAAGCTCAAAGTGCATCAATTAGCACATTGAAACTCGAACACCATATCTAGTTGGGAGTCTTGTATATGACTTATTTCAATAATGTTCACTTTTTTTTGTAGGAAAGTAACAAGCGGAAGGCCTTCCAGGAAGTCTGTGATAACTTTAGGTATTACTCACCTTCCATAAGACCTTGAGCTCAAGTTGTTTGAGCTATCTAATTTTCTTCGCTGCAGGCCTGTCATGCATCACTTTTTCTTGGAGAGATTTTTTCATCCAGCTGACTGGTTTCAAAAGAGGCTTGCTTATACCAGAAGCGTGGCCGCAAGTTCAATGGTACTTCTTCCAGTGGTTTAGCAACTTCCCGAAACAGTACCCTCTCTTCAAATACTTCCTAGTAAACCAGAAAAGAAATTATGTAATCATAAACAAAAATTAGAGAACTGTGTTTGAGCTTAAGTTCTTGCTAGATATTTAATGTCAAGATCTTGATTTATCTAGTAGTTTTGAATGTTCATACTTCTTTTACATTCAGGTCGGATATGTTGTTGGACTAGGAGATCGGCATTCCATGAATATCCTTGTAGATCAAGCCACTGCAGAAGTTGTTCACATAGATCTTGGGGTTGCATTTGATCAGGGCCTTATGCTGAAAACTCCCGAAAGGGTTTGTTTATTTCATCCTTGAGTACTTCTGTTCTGTTAGATTAGTTATATTAAAGTTGGTCATTTTCATAAAGAAAAGTTAATCAGATGTGTAAATATGTATTAGTGGCCCACATTGGATGGATTTTTTATATACGCTATATAGGGTATCTACAAAAGAACTTAGGTTGAAGTCACTTGTCTTCTTGCATTCCTAATATTTTCACTCATACTCTCACATATCCTATGTCACTCTTTTGTTTTTATAAGATCATGTCATTGTTTAAATTTCTTCAGCCTGTATCTCAATGGTCATCCATAATGATCTATTGCAGGTACCCTTCAGGCTGAGTAGGGACATTATTGATGGCATGGGCGTAACTGGGGTGGAAGGGGTTTTTAGAAGATGCTGCGAGAAAACCCTGTCTGTTATGCGGACAAACAAAGAAGCACTGCTTACCATTATCGAGGTACCGCATTTCGGATGCCTATGCCTATGCCTACCACATTAGGAGTTTAAACTGTGTCCGTCAGTCATACTTACGGACCGTTGCTGCAGGTCTTCATCCATGATCCTTTATACAAGTGGGCTTTATCCCCTCTAAAGGCTTTGCAACGTCAGAAGGTATATCAATGATCTTGGCGTTTATCCTTTTCTGAAGTCCACTTGCAATGTTAGTGTCACGTTCATTAAGAAAACTGAAAGTCAAAAGTTCATTTAAGATACAAGGTAAAAGTGGTAAAAAACATTACTGATGAAATGTCATTCTCTATGATTCTTGAATGTATGGGATTTTATCAATTCAGGAGTCTTGCTTAGAATGGATATCAATAATTTGACATGGTGCACCTGCAATGGATAAATGTCTAAATGTCCTTGCTTGTGATTCAATACTGACCGCCTCATTATTGCCTGCTGTGAATAAGGTGAATCCATTCTGCTCTCATATGCCCCCGACCAAGTTAACTTGCTCCCGTAATAAATCAATCCTTGAGTATGTATGTTGGTTCTGAAAATATCTGCTGCATTTGGTCCTAGCCGACCTGTTTTCTCGTTTGAAGGCATCTGGTTCTGGTTCGGGATGACCAACATTGCAGGCAAAGCAGTGACCCCAATTTCCATATTCTGTTGGTCTTGTTGGGAACAATAACGGTCAGCATAAGGATTCTGTACTGAACATTAATTGAGTGTTCTTTCTGTATCTTCCACTGATTCTCTTCGACTAAGTCTAGCATTTTAGAAGTATCATGTTCCTCAGAAGAGAAGGTGTTTGCTACTATCTTTTGTTGTCTCGACTGACTTGGCTGGTAACTACTTGACTCGAGAGGCTTGGGCAATTGATCAGTTGAAAATCTTTGTTATTAGTTAAGATTAGTTATATAGTGACATTAGCTATTTACTTCAAACAATATGAGTTATTTTTTAAGGTTTTGTAATATTAATATTTTGGATTAGTACTTTCTTTTTTTCCTTAAGATTTAACGAGATATACTATAGTTTTATCAATTAATATCAATATGTTTGGGTATTTGCATTATTTTTTGGTCGAATGTAGTAGCTATTATTAATGGTGGCTAAACTTACCGTTATAGCTTGTGAATTTTAGTGCCAATTTAACAGGATTAAGACGTTTATATAGGGATATTGTAAACATTATATTGCTATTAAAGATGATTTTTAGCGGCAATTTAATTGACTTTGCTATTCATTAAAATGGACGCTAAAGGGCTAGAAGAGATATTGTTGCCAATTTAATTGCCACACCGCTAAAGGTATGGACTTTTAACGACAAATATTTTGAATTTAGCGGCTATAAAAATGGACATTAAAGGAGCATTATTAGTCGTTTTTAGAATGGGTTAAGCAGCCATAATAATTGCCGCAAACAATTGTTGTTAAAGTAGATGAGTTTTAGCGGCAATAAATCATACCTTTTACCAGCTTTTTGCATAAATGCCGCTAAAGGCTTTACCGAACCCGACATCACCGGCTAAAGATCAATTACCGGTAAATGATATAGCGGCTATTGTTATTGCCGCCAATGCTATTTTTTATTGCCGCTAAAGATCCTTTTTGTAGTAGTGATCAATGTTTTTCGGAAAGTGGACTGACGGGACATTTTGGTCACTTCGAACGCTGGGATGACATCATCACTATGGACTTCGGGAATCCAAATCGTTTCATATCATTTCATTCTAAGAAACGCGGGGACTGTCTGTATACGGTAGAAATCGAAGAGCTCGATTTTGAAGATTGGATTACACTCCGAGTCTGAGTTCTAGAAGCTCGAAGTAAGAGTTAAGCCGGGCTCGGATGAGCGCAACTCGAGAAGCAAATCGGGGACCCATCATGACCTGCCTCGAGGGCAATACAATTTCGAGGGCACTCAAGAAAGAGCGGGAATTTCTCAAGGACACGTGGGTCAGAGCATAAATTACAGGATAAAATTTGTACAAAATAGTGCAAGTCTGTACTAGGTTATTATACAGCTGTACCAATATACTTCTTTTTCATAATTAAAAATGTACTAAATTAAAGTTTTCCTCCTCCTATATAAAGAAGACCTCATTCATTTGTAAGATGATCTGATTCGCTACAATAAGAACATTTTACTATGCTTTTCTTGTTTACCGTGCTCAACAATTGTTCTTCAGCTTTATTGCCTTTAGTTAATTGTTCATACTTTACTGCTCTCAGCTCACCTCGAGGCCCTGAGGTAATCGAGTTCGAGGTACTTATTGTTCTAACAACACTGGTTTGGTTCATCAATTCTTCTTACTTAAACTTAATATTACTTGTATATTCACTGGTATTAGAATAAATCACGTATATTTAAAACCACAAATTATCTTTAATTGTTACTCACATTATTTGAGGTAAACAATGTATATATAGTGCTTATCTCTTGCAATTTGTATATAAAGATAAAGAAACATTGTCCGTACTTACAACATATAAAACATGCAAATCAAAAAAAAAAAAAAGAAAAAGAAAGACAACATAAGGGAAGAGGCCGCCAACATATATAGCAGTAGCACAACCGCCCAATACATAAATATAAAAGTGTAATAAGGAGAGCATTTAGCAGCAAGAAAATAGTGCCAAAATATGAACAAAATAAAACATGAATGAGAAGTTATTCGACGAGGAATGCAATATATATTTTATTTACATGTGATATTGGCATGGCTCAATTAAATTGCGAACTCTACAATCTTGTGGAGACATTGTAATCTAATTGAACCACACCAATATCCCATGTCGATTAATCAATATGTAAATTCCCTCAAAACACTTGGCTATATTTGGTCTGGTTTTAAGAAGCACAACGATTATTTAGCCAACACAACACTGCTTGAAGCATACTAGACAGCGAGTACACCTCTAAATGTATATAGTACCAAATTCCTAGAATAAGTCCAAAATCGAATATGTTTAGTTTTATTTTGTTAATTTTTGTGGCATCGTAAATTACGACCCAGCTCGACATTATATGGTCAAGTTCTAATAGTATAATAGACCAGCTCGTCTATATATATGGTCAATAACAGCTCATAGTATAATGAAAACAAGACAAATTAAGTAATATTCTCAGAGGAGGGAGATACCATTGGCAGAAAAGCATTTCTCGGATTGATCAAAGAGAAAGAAGGACAAAGTCCACAAATATATTGACTAACAAAACTAGATGAGTTTCTATATTTTCTACTTCCTCCGTCACAACTTGCACCAAGGTGTTTTGGTTTTGAGCGTCAAACGAATTATTTTTTTACCCTAATTTTTTCATATGCTTTTAATACATTTTGATCCATTAACAATTGAAAGTACTTTTTGTGCAATTTCCAACGGTGTCAATTTATTTCTGAAAATTAAAAGATTTTATGTCCAAATATACAGTCAAATTTAATAAGTTTGAATCTAGAAAACTTAAAAGGTATCACTTAAATTGAAACACATGGAGTAAAATATCTTGCCATCCAAGCCAAACTCTTTTAAGTAGGGGTGCCAATAAATCTTTAAAACCAACTAAATTGATTGAATTGAACCGTATCGAACTGATTTTGAGGTTTCTTTTAATAAAATCGCAAGTTATTATATAATTCTATGATTGTACTGAATAATATTTTTAATCTTATAAAAGTAATCCGAAAAAATACGGAATCGTACCGAATAAATTTATATATGAAATATATAGTTTACATATTAGGTTTAAAGATAACAATGCATTAAGTTCTTTCCCTTGAGCCTTGGGAATATTGTAATAGCCCAGCCCGCTAGTGATATTATCCGATCTGGGCCTAGGCCCTCACGGATTTAAAAGGCGTTACTAGGGTCTAAGGCTTGTTAACTTATATGTCATGCATCCCTCTTGTGTTTTGCTGATGTGGAACTCTGTCCATCGGCATGGCTGAAACAAGAGTGGCTCTAATACCATCTGTAACAACCCAGCCCGCTAGTGATATTGTCCGCTCTGGGCCTAGGCCCTCACAGGTATGGGTGTTCATGGTTCGGTTTGGATCGGGTTTTCCCTAAAAAGAAACCAAACCAAGTTAATCGGTTTTTCCAATATTAAAATCAAACCAAACCAATTAAGTCGGTTTTTCTCGATTCGGTTAATGTCGGTTTTTTGGTTTTTTTCGTTTTTTTCTTAAATATAAGATATACACTACCAAACACATATTTCGGCGACCACATTTTCAATGTAACATTATCAAATCAATTGCCCTTTGAGAAATCTATTATTTACCAAGATATATTGATGATAATTGAATCAAATAGTGAAGAAAAATATAAAGACTCAATTAAAAATATGTTATTTTTAACACGAAATAGATTCTTACACTAAAAAAAGAAAACTACCAATCAAACTATAATATAAAAGTAAAAACTATATTAAAGTGCAAAACTATTAACATTTACCATAAATTTTTTAAAACTTTGTATAACAATATACATATATATAGGTGTAATAATAAATTTGAAATAGCTACTCCTATACTCGGTTTGGTTCGGTTTTTCTGATTAAAACCAAAACCAAACCAAATTTGATCGATTTTTAAAATTCAAAACCAAAACCAAACCAAACCAAAAGTATCGATTTTTTTTTGGCCGGTTTGGTTTGGTTTTCGGTTTGGTTCGGTTTTTCGGGTTTTTATGAACACCCCTACTCACAGGTTTAAAACATGTCACTAGGATCTAAGGCTTGTTAACTTATATACCCAGCATTCCTCTTGTATTTTGCCAACTTGGGACTCTGTTTTAAGTCTGGTATGTTACAAATATAGAAACGGCTACTAGCCAACAGGTAATTAACACAAAAATTCCCAATTCTCACACGTATTTTGTTACTCCGATTAAAATTAAATTAGTTTTAATATCTTGAGTAACAAGACACAAGATATTCCATCGATCTTGAGTGGCAAGGCACAAGGTATTGGATATCTTTCCTCTCGTATGATTTAGACTATTTCTATATTTAATCTTTTAATAGACCATATTCTTGAGTCACAACTTGATTAGTATATTTCGGCTCATGTGATTATCGTTTGTCTTTGCTTAACTTATTTTATGTTGTTATAGAATAGTGGGATGGACTTTTATTTTTTATGTTGTTGCAGAATAGTGTGATGGATTTTTATTTTTTATGTTGTTGCAGAATAGTGGGATGGATTTTTATTCTGGCCATCTTTCATGTTCCCTCGATTCATCACTTATTAAAAAGTCTAGAGAGTATTGCCTAAGTCTTATGCAAGTTCGTATATTATCGCGTACAAACTTCTACTATCGACTATAATATGATATTTAAATAAATTAAAATTAATCGAACCATATTGATAGTGAAAGAAAATCGAGATGATTGGCACAGTTTTGAAAAGTCGATCTAGTTTTGGTCATATAGCAAAGAGTAATCGAAAAATTGGTGTGGCACAATTTTTTTTTAAAATAACAGACTGAACCGAACTATTTGACACCCCTACTTTTATGCCCTTAATCCAAGAAAATTTCATCATCACTTCCTATAGTGCTTAAAAAGTGTACATGGACCGGGTTGATTCGATTTTTATCAAAATCAAACCAAATCAACTATATTGGTTTGGATTGGTTCGGTTTTCTCGGGTTTTTCGAATTTTTTTATTATATGAATATTATTTCAATTTTACTTCGTTAAGGTTATAGATAAAGTTTTGATAATTGAATATATGTTTAGTAAAAATTGAAAAAACTCACAAACATATGATCTACTAAAATATTCTTATGGGAGAATAATTTTACACATGATAGGTTTTTCTTAATTGTCTAACAATATTTTTCATTGATGTATACCTTCAAGGTTAGCCAAATTTAATAATTAAGCATAAAACCAATATGAAACCTAAATGATGATATTTAATTTTAAATTTTTCGAGCTACAATTTCAAATTATTTAATTTTTAAAATTATCGAGCTACCATTTCAAATTCGAAAAAAGTATAAGAATTTAGCAGATTTTGACATATGAATATGTAAGAACAAAGAGATTGATGCATTTCAATAACACATGATAAGAAAGTAAGGAAATTTTATTTAGTGTCTCATACAACTGACACCGGTTGTATGAGGCTCCTTTTTGTCTCACAAATTTATGGACCCAGATTTCTGTGGACCCAGAAATGTAAGATTGAGGTCCACAAATTTGTGAGACAAAAAGGAGCCTCATACAACTAGTGTCAGTTGTATGAGACACAAAATAAAACTTCTCAGAAAGTAATGATACAACTCATTATTTAATATAAATAAATATAGATGCACTTCATAATTCTATTAAATATTATATCCTATGAGAGAATCCCTAATATTTCTAGACATTTTCTAAAAAAAATTCTATATAAAATCTTAAAAGTATTATAAAAATTATATATTTATATGTTGGATTGGTTCGGATTTTTTACTCATCACCAAATTAAGTCAAACCAAACTTAATTGTGTTTTTTTTATCGATTTGATTTGACTTTTCGATTTGGTGCGATTTTCCGATTCAATTTGAACACCCCAAAGCGTTTTGGTCATAGCTTCATTAAATATCGGATTCTACAGCAAAGAAGCTAATATCTTTATCTTAACCCTTGTATCCTCCGCTGGGTCAGAATTAGTTCAAGTGAAGGACTCTCAACTAAAAAGATGATACTTTTCAGTTTTCATTCTCAATAAGTAATAAATTACATCTTTCATGGCAGATCCATAACTTGAAGGCGATGAATGTAATTCTTTGTACATATTTAGTGGATTTCTACTGTAGCTTCGCCTATATATGATCATGTTAGCCAGCATATGAACAATCTTTGTGTACGGTCAAAATTAGGTATGCCCGATTTCATAGGCTCGAAGGATCGCTTCGAGAACAGGTTCGAAATAGACCGGGCTCTAGGCCGATGGCGGAGTACAAGACTCGAGAAGTATTCGATGAACAACGAGGCCAAGTATGACCAACCTTGAGATAATACCGTTATGGTTTCGTAATGGAAAGAGCGAGATTCCCGCAGTGGCCCTAAGATCATGGCATAAATTTTGAAACGTATTTGTACCAGGCAGTTAGACAGCTGTATGATAAGATTCCTTACTACAATTAGAAGTGTATCTTATTTAGGATTCTTCTACTATATAAAGGGATCCCAATCATTTGTAACGCATCAGTCATTGAAAAGAGAATATATATACATCACTTTCTTGCTTACTGTTCATCTGAATTGCCTTATTATTATTTTACTGTTCTTATTCACCTACCTCGAGAATCCATAGCTCGAGGTCGAGACTTGCTTACACACTGGTTTGACTTACTTTACTCTTTAATTTACACATTTGAATCCTTGTTTATCAGTTAGTATTGGATTGAATCACATATATATAAAACTACAATACAAGGTTAATTGTTACTCGGATATTAGGGTAAACGATTTGGCGCCCACCATGGGGCTAAGGATAATAGTGATTGTTTCAGTACTGATTCTGGTAACACACGTTATTTTCACACTTGTTTTTGTCAAGAATTTTTTCTCTCATGTTAAAACATGTCAAACTCACAAAATGCACTCGTGCATGGCGATGTTGGCCTTGGATTTCAGGGGGAAAACGATAATATAGTTGCTCCAGGAGCCGGTGTACCACTGATTAACCCTGGGGAAGTGCCGATTGCAGAACCAGTCGATGTTAGTTTGCACATTGCGTTTAATGGGGACTTAGTCGTAGACCCCGGAGGAAGTGTAAGCAGGGAAGCTCGATCTGGTGGCCAAGGAACACAAGGTGTAGGAGACGCGGGAGTTAGTCTCCAGGCAATATTCGAGATGCTACAAAGTCAGCAGGTTGCTATAGCTCAACTTCAAAGTCAACATAAAACTTCGAGTGTGGTCGAACCAGAAATCACTCGACATACTGAGCCGGTACTAGAAAGGTCGAACGGTACTGGATCGGGGACTGATCCTGCAATTATGAAGATGCTCGAGGAGCTCACCAAAAGAATCGAGTCAGGAGAGAAAAAATCGAAGATAATGACAAGAAAGTGGAAACATACAACTCTCATGTTGATCAAATACCGGGGGCACCCCCGATCTTAAAAGGTTTGGATGCAAAGAAGTTCGTGCAAAAGCCATTTCCTCAAAATGCGTTCCCGAAGCCCATTCCTAAGAAATTCCGTATGTTGGA
The DNA here is from genome assembly GCA_026770625.1 of Nicotiana glauca. Classification (NCBI taxonomy): domain Eukaryota; kingdom Viridiplantae; phylum Streptophyta; class Magnoliopsida; order Solanales; family Solanaceae; genus Nicotiana; species Nicotiana glauca. The sequence continues at coordinate 49,080 of MDKF010376110.1, read as the reverse complement.
TATACCTTAGTACGATGGGACGAGCGATCCTAATAAACATAATCACTTTGTACACATGCGGGATTAAAGGATTAAATAATGACAAGATCGAGTCGGTTTTGTTGAAAAAATTTGGGGAAATTTTGTCAAAGGGAGAAATGGTTTGGTATCACAACTTGCCACCGAATTCCATCAACTCATTTGCTATGTTAGCAGAAGCCTTAGTGAAGGCGCACGCCGGGGCCATTAAGGTCGCAACAAGGAAATCAGACATTTTAAAAATAAGACAGAGAGGTGATGAAATGCTAAGGGAGTTCGTATCCCGATTTCAAATGGAGCGAATAGAGTTACCATGGGTCACAGATGATTAGGCCATTCATGCTTTCACCCAGAGGTTGAACGACTGGAGTTCGATAGTTGCACGACAGTTAAAGCAAAATCTGATCGAGTATCTAGCTGTAACTTAGGCAGATATGCACAATCGTTATCAATCGAAGATCAGGGTCGAGGACGACCAGCTGGGAGCCCCATCAGATTCAGTTCATTCAAACAGATTGGCAGTTAAAACCTCGAGCGATACTGACAGAGAACCAAGGTTTAACAGAGAGCGGTATCAACCATATATCGTAGATCGAAGAAACAATGGTTTGGGGCGCAATCCTCCTCGGAACGATCAAAGAAATGATCGAGGGAAAAATTCTCGAGGACTTATGAGTAAGAATGGTTTTTTTTAAAATATTGATCTCGCGAAATCGCCTCGATTATTAGAGTATAATTTTAGTGTCGATGCATTGGGGATTGTGTCGGTTTTCGGAAGGATCAAAGACACCAGGTGGCCCAGACCTATACAAATTGATCTTTCTCAAAGAAACCCAAACTTGATGTGTAAATATCATGGCACATATGGCCATAGGACCTAAAACTGTAGACAACTGAGGGAGGAGGTAGCTTGATTGTTCAACAAGGTCCACCTTCGAGAGTTCCTCAGTTATCGCGCCAAGAATCACTTCAAAGAAAGAGACTTCAATAGAAAGAATGAGAAGGAAGAACCGCAACATGTAATTCATATGATCGTTGACCAGGTCGATGTTCCAAAAGGGCCTATACTCAAATGTACCAAGGTGTCTATCAGTAAAGAAAAGTGGACTCGGGGTTATGTGCCCGAAGGCATCTTATCGTTCAATGACGAAGAAGCGGAATGCATTTCTCAACCGCACAACGATGCCCTGGTAATTTCTATATGTTAAATAAAATTCAAGTTAAACGTGTTCTAGTGGATCCAGGAAGCTTAACGAATATAATCACATCGAGGGTCGTAGAGCAGCTCAACTTGCAGGACCAAATTATGCCTACATCTCGAGTCCTAAATAGCTTCAACATGGAAAGTGAAACGACGAAGGGGGAGATAATCCTACCAGTAAATGTGGATGGGATAATCCAAGATACAAATTTCCATGCCATCGAAGGCGACATGAGATATAATGCACTGCTCGGGAGGCCATGAATCCACAACATGAGGGCAGTGCCATCGACCCTTCATCAAATTATGAAGTTTTCGACAATGGATGGTGTGAAAACATTTTAAGATGAACAACACGCAGCCAAGGAAATATTTGCAGTCGATGAGGAGATGCCGATAGCGACACCATCGACCTCAGAGAAATCGAGCATCGAAGATAAGCAGATGGACAAATAGCAATCACCGTCCCCAGCCTTGACCAAATTGGATAAACAAGTAATCGAAGAAGAAGAAGAGGATTTCCTTACTCCTCGAACATTTGTTGTTCCCGAAGAATCAGATGCAACCAAGTTAACAGTCGAGGAGCTGGAACAGGTGATACTGATTGAGCATCTACCCGAACGAAAGGTATACCTGGGAATGGGGTTAACCCCCGAACTCAGAAAAAAACTCATTAAATTTCTTATTGATGACATGGATCGTTTTGCTTGGTCCCATTTATACATGACAGGGATCCCACCAAAAATAACATTACACCGGTTAAGCCTTCAAACCGGTGAAGAAAAATAGAAGGCCCCAGTCCAAGGTGAAGCATCCAATCATAAAGTATGCGGTAACTAAACTTCTTAAAATAAGGTCCATTCAGGAGGTAAAATACCCCCGAATGATTAGAAAATGTAGTCGTAGTCCCTAAATAAGGGAACAAAATCAGAATGTGAATAAGTTATAAGGATTTAAACAAGGCATGCCAAAGACTCTTTTCCACTGCCTAACATCGATCGCATGATCTATGTCACGGCTGGACACGATATCCTTGCCGTTCTCGATGCCTATTCCGGGTACAATTAAATTCAGATGAACCCAGAAGACCGGAGAAGACCTCGTTTATCACCAAGTATAGAACATACTGTTATAATATAGTGCCCTTCGGGATAAAATAATGCACGAGCTACTTATCAGTGCCTAATAAATAAAATGTTCGAAAAACAAATAGGTAAGTTAATGGAAGTTTATATAGATGACATGCTAGTTATGTCCCTGCACCCAAAGGACCATTTAACTCATTTGCAGGAAACATTAGAAATCATGAGGAAGTACAACATAAAACTTAACCCCCAAAAAATATGCCATCGGGGCCAACTCGGGTAAATTTCTTGGCTTTATGGTATCAAATCGGGGAATCGAAATCAACCCTGATAAGATTAAGGCCATCATGGATATCACATCGTAGACAGTGTGAAATCCGTTCAAGGGCTAACCGGACGGCTAGCTATCTTGGTGCGATTTATTTCAGGGTCGTCGGATCGAAGCCACAGGTTTCCATACTCAAAAAGAAAAATGATTTCGCATGGACCCCGGAATGTAAGCACTAGAGGGATTAAAATGATACTTATCGATCCCACCCCTGCTCCACACTCCGAAGGTAGAAGAGAAGTTGTACTTATATTTGGTTGTGTCCGAAATAGCGGTAAGTGGTGTACTAGTTTGAGAAGAGCAAGGTACGCAGTTGCCTGTTTATTATGTAAGTCAAACCTTAGGAAATGCTGAAACTAGGTATCCACACTTAGAGAAATTGGCACTTGCATTAATAAGCGCATCTAGAAAGTTAAAGCTATATTTCCAGTGTCATCCCATATGTGTGTTAACCACTTATCCTCTCTGAAATATTTTGCGCAAGCCCGAGTTATCAGGCCGATTGGCTAGATGGTTTGTCAAACTTGGCAGGTATATCAACCCCGAACGGCCATCAAATCTCAAATCTTAGCTAACTTCGTGTCCGATTTTATGCCAACCCTCGTACCTAAAGTGGAGAAGGAACTTCTACTAAAATCAGGTACATCATCGGGGGTATGGACCCTCTTCATGGATGGTACCTCGAATATGAAAGGGTCTGGGCTCAGCATTGTTTTGAAGCCACCCACAGGTAACACTGTTAGAAAATCTATCAAAAGTTCTAGTTTAACTAACAATGAGGCCGAGTATGAGGCCATGATTGCAGGTCTCGAGCTAGCTAAAAGCTTAGGGGCAGAAGTAGTTAAAGCCAAGTGGAATTCTTTATTGGTGGTGAACCAAGTAAACAAAAGCTTCGAAGTTCGAGAGGATAGGATGCAAAGGTATTTGGACAAGCTACAGGTAACCTTGCACCGCTTCAAGGAGTGGACTATATACCATGTACCTAGAGAACAAAATAGTGAGGCCGATGCACTTGCAAACTTGGGGTCATCAGTCGAGGAAGATGATATTATTCTGGGGACTGTTGTCCAATTATCGAGATATGTGGTCGAGAAGGGTCATGCCGAGATAAACTCTACAAGTTTGACTTGGGATTGGAGGAATAAGTATATCGAATATTTGAAAAATGGAAAGCTCCCATCGGACCATAAAGTGTCGATGGCTCTACGAACCAAGGCCTCTAGGTTCACCTTGGATAAAGATGGAACATTATACATGAGGATGTTTGATGGTCCATTGGCTGTATGTTTAGGGCCGGGGGACACCGATTATGTTTTACGAGAGATCTACGAAGGCACTTGCGGAAACCACTCCGACACCGAGTCTTTGATTCACAAAATTGTTAGAGCAGGATATTATTGGGATAGCATAGGAAAAGGCACAAAGAGTTTGTTAAGAAATATGATAAATGTCAAAGGTTTGCACTGATGATTCATCAGGCCGGAGAGCTAGGGGTGGACATATTTCGGTTAGAACAAAAGAAACAGACCGAACCGAAAATATTTTTATTTAGGTTTCTGTTATTTGGTTTGTTCGGTCGGTTTCAATTTAAAATTTTAAAATTTTAGTTTTTCGATTCAGTTTTTGGTTATTAATTTATTTAGTTCGATTAACCGGGAAACCGAATTACTAGCATATAGATTCTTTAAGTTATATATAGGCTAAGTCCATACGTAATAAATTAATACTATTAGGTCAATTCTATCAAAGACTTAACCCAATTAATTAAGTTCAAAACTTCCAAATCTTAAAGACTTTTACTTTATTAAAACTTTCATAGCATATATGATAGTATACACAGAGGATTTCACACAGATTTGTAATTTACACTATGTTTGAATTTTATGATCCATAATAGCATGCAAAGTTTAGTCTACTTTTTTATAAACACAATATTTCCAAGAAGCCCAAAGTTTTGGAAAAAAACAACAAATTTGCCAGTCCTATTATTACATAGAAGGAGACTAATATGATAATGTTCAAACTAAAAACCGAACCGAAATTAGAAAATCGAACTGAATCGAACTTATTTCAGTTTGTTTCTGTTACTACTTTTACAAAACCGAAAACCAAATAACCGAACCGAATTTCTTCAAAACGAACCGAACCGATCGAACGCCCACCCCTATGTAGAGCAACTTCATTCAGTTCTAACCTTATTGCCTTTCATGAAATAGGGAATGGACATCGTCGGCCCTCTATCAATGGCCCCAAGTAAAGCTAAACTCATTTTGTTTATGACTGACTACTTTTCTAAATGTTTGGAAGCACAAGCCTTTGAGAAGGTCATAGAAAAAGAAGTTATAGACTATCATTCGAGAAAAAGAAGTTATAGACTATCAACCCTTGTGTGCCAATTCGAGATGCCTGCCGAAATCGTATGCTAAAATGGGAAGCAATTCATCGGCAACAAGGTAACAGAGTTCCTCGAAGCACATAAAATAAAAAGGATCTTATCAACGCCGTATCACCCGAGTGGAAATGGACAGGCCGAATCGACAAACAAGACTATCATTAAAAACTTAGAGAAAAGGTTGAATGACGCTAAAGGAAAATGGAGAGAAGTTCTACCCGAGGTTCTTTGGTCATATTGAACGACATTGAAGTCCAGCACAGGGGCAACCCCATTCTCTTTAGTATATGGCTCCGAGGCCTTAATTCTAATCGAGGTCACGGAACCCAGCACCAGATTTTGACATGCATCGCAGGAAACAAATCACGAGGCTATGAATACTAGCCTCGAGCTATTAGATGAAAAACAAGAAACTGCACTTGTTCGGATGGTTTCACAAAAGCAAAGAATCGAGGGATATTATAATAGAAGAACCAAACTTCGCCACTTTGGAATCAGGGACTTAGTTCTAAGTAAAGTCACCCTCAACACTCGAGACTAGAATGAAGGGAAACTACGCCCGAATTATTAAGGACCATATCGAGTCATCGGAAAGGGGTATTACAAACTTGGCACGATGAAAGGTGAACAATTGGCTAACAATTGGAATGTATCACTACTCTAACGATATAATTGTTGAGGTATAACTTTCTCCCTTTTTCCATTTGTATTTGATACTAACTTGTTGCAGGTGTTTGATCAAAAACATCGAGAGGACCCTTCTACACAAAGACCTTAGGCTTTAAAGCACGCATAGCACTTTTTTCCTTAGATCGAGTTTTATCCCAAATGGATTTTTCCGGTGAGGATTTTAATGAGGTAACAACTATATGCTACCTAAGGAAAATTCAACAGTATCCAAGGCTTCTTTTCAATCAACCTCGAATACTAGGGGGAATCACCCTCGGAGGTTATATTTTTGAGAAAAATACTTGACGCCAAAGAGGGTCTCGACAGGAAAACTTTTGTCACGACCCCAAAACCGCTCCGATCGTGATGGCGCCTCTCGTGAAGACAAGTCTAGCCAGAACATTACAGAACACCTCTTTTAAGCAGTTAAAATTTTCATAAGATGTTTAAATATGATTTAATGATATTAATTAGCGGAAGTACAACCCAACACAACCCAAACCGGGGTGTCACAAGTCACGAGCATCTATTAGAGTGTGAATACAGTTCTACAAGATCTAAAATAAACAAAACCAAAATAATGAACAAAGAGAGAGAAGCGATGTTGCGAACACTGGCAGTCATCTCGCAAAACTTCTATAGCTCTGCCTCCAATCAGCCAAACCCGCTACCGGGTGAATAAATACCTGCATCTGCACACGATCTGCAGGGAGTAAAGTGAGTACTCCAACTAAGTGAGTAATAAAGGTAAATAACTACTGAGCAGTAAGAAATCAAGTAGAGTAACCAACATTTTGTATAGAAGCAATGTACAATCCTTTGAGAAACCAGTGAAGCTGTGAAATCTTTAGAAATATCTTGGCTCAGTTTAAATCTCTTTTGAAAATGATCTTTTCAACAGTTACGAAATGATTTCAAAACAGTTAGTGTAGATAGGCACAGAAAATTCGCCCATCGGGCACAAATACCGCAGTATGTCAGGTAAAAAGGCAAGTAAGTATGCAAGATGAGCAAAATAACAGTTCGCCCCTCGGACAATATCTCAAAACAGTACCAGCACCTCGGGCTCACTCTCACAACACTCTCAGCCCCTTGGGCATTTCTCTCTCAGATCACTCTCAGAATAGTATCATATAGTAACTGTTGCGACGTGCTGCCTGATCCACATCTCGCTACAGCATGCAGCCCAATCCATATATCATCGACAACACTCACCGGGGGTGTTTAAACTACGGGAGGGGCCCCTTACGACCCAAGACAATATCAAGCCACCTCACTCGGCCTCACATCGCCACCTTGTGGCATATAAAGTATCTTAGGCCCTCGGCCTCATATCACTCAGCATATCCTCACATATGGCCCTTGGCCTCACTTAGTCCGAAAATCATCACAAGCCCCTCGGGCATTTGTAAAACAGTAGTTCTCAGCCCAAAATATCATTTAGAAATATCATTTAAGTTTCAAATCTGAGTAAAAGTGGTTGAGTTTGTAAAACAATAGCTATCAACATGACTGAGTTCATATATAAGTCAAAACAGTGAGGAAAAATAGTGATAAAAACTCCCCGAAGGATTCAAATAATTGGCACGAAGACCAAATATGACAGTCAGCCCAAATCATGATGATAACAAATAAGTTTTAGTCAAATACATAGTAAAATCATCAATCGGGACGGACCAAGTCACAATCCCCAGTAGTAAAAGACCCCATGCTCGTCATCCAGCGCATGTCTCACCCCAATATAGCATTATGATGTGCAATCCAGGGTTTCAAACCCTCAGGATATCATTTGCAATCATTACTCACCTCGAACTAGCGAAATCTCTAGCTCGCGACGCCTTTGCCCCACAAATTGGCCTCCATGCGCATCGAATCTACCCAAAAACAGAGCGAATACATCACAATATGTTAAGGGAACAAAGCCCAAGTGAAAAGAATCAATAACGAGTACAAATCCCGAAATTACCAAAACCCGAGACCTGAGCCTACCTCTCGAAACTCAAAAATTTTCACATCAACGGGTTCCTTATCTCGCCATGAGTCTATACATATCAAGAACTCTCAAATCCGAGCTCAAATGACCCATCAAAACCTTATTTAAAATCTCCAATTTCAAGCCCTAGTTCTTCCCCTTTTTGCTAAGTTTTCAAAAATTTCTAGTTTAATTCCACAATTAAATCATGTTTTTAGTTCATAGAACTTGCCTCCAATCAATCCTCTTCGAAACCCTCTTCAATTTATCCCAAATAGCTCTCAAAATGCCCAACAATAAGGGAAAATATGACTTAGGTCACAGATGAAATATTTTAAAAACCCTTCTGCCCAGATGCCAATTCCTTCTATGCAATCACGGCCCCAAGCTCGCGATCGCGATGAGCAATTTCCTCTAGGCCTCAAAAATGGCCTATGTGAATGCGACCCTCCTGATTCGAACGCGATGAACAAATATGCTGGGCCCCCAATTCCTTATATGCGAACGCGTACATACCCCTGCGAATGCGAAACACTAGCCCCCAGAACTATGTGAATGCGAGCCACAGGCTGCGAATGCGAAGAGCAAAAACCAAGGCACCCCAAATCGTCTTATGCGATCGCGGCACAACTCACGCGATCGCGAAGGCCAATTTTGGTCTACAACTGCTGCTGCAAATTCTGCATTTCCTCCAAGTCTCAAACTTCCCGATAGCCATTCGAATTCACCCCGAGGCCCCCGGGACCTCAACCAAAAGCACCAACACTTCCTAAAACATCATCCAAACTTGTTCCAACCATCAAAACACCTCAAACAACACTAAAATCATCGAATTACATCAAATTCAAGCCTAAGTTCTTATGAAACTTCCGAAATACACTTTCGATTAAAAACCCGACCAAACGTCGTCCGAATGACCTGAAATTTTAGACACACATCAAAAATGACATAACGAAGCTACAACAACACTCGAAATTTCATTCCGACCCTCGGATCAAAATCTCACCTATCAACCGGAATTCGCCAAAATACTAACCTTGCCAATTCAAGCCAAATCCTTCCACGAACTTCCAAAATGCATTCTGATCACGCTCCTAAGTCATAAATCACCTAACGGAGCTAGCCAAATCATAAAAATTCCAATCCGAACTCATATACAAATAAGTTAACTCTTGGTCAAACCTTTCAAATTCAAAGCTTTCAACTCAGAGTGTTCTTTGAAATTCATTCCGATTTTTCCTGAAAACCAAAACCAACGATCTACATCAGTAATAATGCATTACACGGGGAAGGTCATGCCCGTGAACTGGTGATACAAGTGCAAAAGCTCAAAATGACCGGTCAGGTCGTTACATCCTCCCCCACTTAAACACACGTTCCTCCTCGCACGTTCCCAGAGTTGTTCTAGAAGAAAACCAATAGCTGAATAACCTTACTAAGAATATATCCGGGGGTGATCCCATGTCACCCTATCTCATATAGGTTTTATAACACAATATAACTGAAATTTCATAATCCATCCTAATCCATAAACCACAGAACCATATTTCCACTACTGAAATCATCCACAAGATCGAAATCTCTCATTTATACTCTGAATAAACCCGAACCAGCTGTAATAACCCATATCTGCAACATCGGTGCCATAACATGATAAACCACATAACTCTAACGCTCGTAGCAATAACTTCTATTCACAACAGCTAGACACAACACCTAAATACCGATGGAAAAACTCTTATCAGCTAGAGTCTCATTCCAACACTTTCATATACTGCCAACGATAAATGCACTACGCAATAAACCATAACCATTTCTCAGATCAACCATTCATGAAGCCATTTCCCCTCTGGCAATTACCATAGCAAAAAAAAATTAAGCCAAACCTCGATATTAACCTTCCAACATGCTGAAATCGAATTCGATCGTATTCTGTAATGATCCCAACAACCTCCTCTAATCCATCACCCCACTCTGGTGACATGACACATCAATATGGCCTAAGCCACAACTTACATAACTACACGCACGAATAAGCAAAAGTCCGAACATACTCAAATCATGAAAATGACTCAATTGAAGGAGCAGTACCTCAGGCTCACCATGCTCGAAATTGACAACCACACACAATTTGTCATCTGGAACCAAAGCGAATCATTACACTCTCGGTGAAACAAGTAGCATATACCACGCAAGCTCGATAGAACATAACCAATACGCCATTCACCGAGCAACACCCAATTACTCTTCCCGCTCGACTTCCACTATGAACCCCAACAGAACCGCACCATATGTGCCCATAACCAACAAATCATAACGTCTCTCAACACAGAAAGCAACTCATAGACCTCCCCGATCACTAATAAGCTCAATAAAGGCCGAATCAACCTATCTATCAACAATACAATTCTGGCAAACCAAGCCGACTCAAGCAAGAACACACATCCACATTGACATGCCAACGAACTTCTTACCAAGGAAACCTAAAGTTGTTCCTTTCCAATACTACAACTCCTGTCGGTGCCATACGATACGACGCCAAGCACCAAATTAATACCGAAATCGACAACCTTGCCCCGCGACATACCCGACCACAAAAAATGCATCCGAAAAGTCCCTCAACATCGGAACTGAATCAATGATAGCAACCTCTGCACTGACATCCATCAGGAAGGCCCAATTAAGAAAGGCAATCCTTCCTAGCCTACCACTAGTTCTTCGAACATAAGCCACTCTACTAGAACATAATCCGATGCACCTCGCCACTCAACCCATGGCATTTCAGGCATAGCCCACAGTGCAATAGTCCAGAATAACCCAACGCGGAGACAACCAGTCTAGTCCCCAATATCACATTCAAAATCTAACATACCAAACAAAGAAAGATCCACTCAGGTCTCCAAATCTCGATAGTCACTAAATAGTGCCGATACACATAATCCACAACCACAACGTAGCCTGAACATGAGAACTCCCAGTCTCCAACTCCGTATAGCATACGAATCATTATACCTAATCCCAATTTTTCCGTCCAAAAGCATACCACACCTCAAATACCCAATTATTCCACGAAATATACTTTAAAATTTCCCTGCGCCACCAAGCAAACCTGAATATCACCAGTCGATCTAATAAGAAGGTGCTGCAATACTACCGAAGTGCCATCAACTTAATCACATTGCCCTTTTACTGAAACATAGACTCTCGTCAAATCACTTCCAATTAGCAGTACCATTTCCTTAATTATCTGAGGCTACCCGCTGCCTAAGAGTTTATGAACTCCCTTTCAGAATTGAGTTGTAACCCATCTTGCCAAGAATTTCCATTGATCCCATCTAGAAGAAAAAAAATCATTACACATCTCATGCTTCTCACACTCATAGAAACCGCACCTCTCCAACCACGGTAGAAATCAATAAGAACTCTCCCAATTCCTTTTGCACACATTCAACTGTCAGGACTGAATCCTTCTAACTAGACCAAGCTAAGCGAGCCACCAAATCCCAAGAGCATTGCTGCGAAATAACTGTAAGAACTCATTACCTTGAACACACACAAAGAAGTAATCATATCCTTGCCTTACCGGTCCGATCTACTATCAAGCTATTCTATCCATCTAGATTTCCTTCTGTTTCATCCTCAACCTGATATTTCCTCTTGTTGTAGCACCACAATGCCTCAACCCAGCTTACCACACGAGACCCAAGCATAAAACCACACTGTCTGAAACCCATAAGCCGCTAAATCCTCTCTCAAATATTCCCAGAAACACCACATTCCAGAATACTTTACTCTGAAGAACTTCCTACGAATCTAAATCTGTTTCCTTTACTTTCCTGATATTGATACATAGAATCCCATAATTAACATAGAATTACAACAAGTTTTGACCTCTTACAATGAAAACACAGTTTCAACCACACATACAACTTTGAAATACCCGATTGTTCCCTGTAGAATCTTTAGCACATTAGAGTCGTTCTCGAGAATCACTCACCCTTATTCAAAATACAATTTACCTAATCCAACGAACAGAACCACCTGTGCCCCATTGGCACTCCGACACCACAGAATGAAATCTTTATCTCAATACAACCGAGCAACTTCCTGCCCTATGCATCGAGCATTCTTTAACAACTACAACTCTAGACATTCCATGATTCTCATACCCTAAGAAGCATAATATAACCTTTGTCAACATTTTCCTTTATTCGAGCCATAGCTAATTCACTCGCAAGCCTCAAACAGGAACCAACATAGCACCTAACCGTGCAATCAACTTCTCAAAGCAGACTCCCCCACTTGGCTCGAAGCCATAGATCAAAATACACTCAATAACTTGTAACACTTACTTTATTGATGCCACAATTCCATAGTGAGATTAAACTCAATTCCTTTGTAAGATTGTGAAAACACAGATCATCTAGTACTGTAAATCTTCTGCAAATCTCGCATTCATCCCCGCAACAGTTAAGCCCACTCTCTGAAGTGACCCGAAATTTCAAATTTCAACACTTACATTTCAGTTGCACATGAGATCTATTACATAAGGGTCACACAACCCCAGAACTCTTCGCAGGAGATAACCCACCTGCTTTGCCTTCAGTTAACATTTCTGTATACCTTCCACCGTCATACACATTACACAGTCGCTTAGTCTTCCTAAGTCTGAACTCATGCCGCAACACGAAATTTACTTTAATTACAACTGGAAAACATGAAAGGATCCTTCACACACCCATAACTCGGGGCTATACCTCGAATTATGATGGAATTCAAACACCTGATAATTCTTCTATCATCCAGCAGACCTTTCTCGTCATTTCCAAGTCATATAGAGACATCTCGTAGTACTAACATACTCATCACATAGCTACCCAACCATCATTCCCACTAATAGAGGAAATACCAAACATATAAGTTCAAAACACTTGCTCACACAATCAGCACCTTGGTTCTCAAGAAATAGGCAAAGATCTGGCCTCAAGTCCTTCAGACTGGCCCCACATCAAACTCACAGCGATCACGTCTCTCCCCTCGATTAGGGAATTACAAGCCATCAAGGCACATCTGATACTGAGCGTTCATGTGCACATCCGATCGCGTGGAAGGATTTTCAAGAGTTACTTTTCAAGCTGAATCGAGGACGCACGATAAAAATTCAAAAAATGCAAAGCTTTCCTAAAGGTTCTGCAACCTCTCGATAATAAATACAGACATTTCCGTACCGATCCACGAGACTCTACTAAACCTGCTCATGACTCGTGAGACCTATGTAACCTAGGCTCTGATACCAACTTGTCACGACCCCAAACCCCGCTCCGATCGTGATGGTGCCTCTCGTAAAGACAAGGCCATCCAGACCATTACAGAACAGCTCTTTTAAGTAGTTAAACAATTAATAAGAAGTTTAAATATGATTCAATGATATTAATTAGCAGAAGTACAACCTAACACAACCCAAATCGGGGTGTCACAAGTCACGAGCATATATTAGAGTGTGAATACAGTTCTACAAGGTCTAAAATAAACAAAACCAGAATAATGATCAAAGAGAGAGAAGCGATGCTACGAACGCTGGCAATCACCTCGCTAAACTCCTATAACTCTGCCTCCAATCAGCCAAACCCGCTACCGAGTGAATAAATACCTGCATCTGCACACGAGGTGCAAGGAGTAAAGTGGGTACTCCAACTCAGTGAGTAATAAAGGTAAATAACTACTAAGCAGTAATAAATCACGTAGAGCAACCAGCATGTTGTATAGAAGCAGTGTACAATCCTTTGAGAAAATAGTGAAGCTGTGAAATATTTAGAAATATCTTGGCTCAGTTTAAATCTCTTTTGAAAATGATCTTTTCAACAGTTACGAAATGATTTCAAAACAGTTAGTGTCGATAAGCATAGAAAATCCGCCCCTCGGGCACAAATACCAAAGTATGTCAGGTAAAAAGGCAAGTAAGTATGCAAGATGAGCAAAATAACAGTTCTCCCCTTGGAAAATATCTCAAAACAGTACCAGCCCCTCGGTCTCACTCTCAGCCCCTCGGGCATTTCTTTCTCAGATCAGTCTCAGAATAGTATCATATAGTAACCGCTACAGCATGTAGCCCGATCCACATCTCACTGCGGTGTACGACCCGATCCATATATCATCGACGGTGCTCACTATGGGTGTGCAGACTCCGGGAGGGGCCCCTTACGGCCCAATCACAATATCAAGCCACCTCGCGGCATCATCACTCGGCACTCGGCCTCACATCACTTGGCACTCGGCCTCACATTGCCACCTCGTGGAATATAAAGTATCTCAGGCCCTCGGCCTCATATCACTCAGCATATCCTCACATATGGCCCTCGGCCTCACTCAGTACGAAAATCATCACAAGCCCCTCGGGAATTTGTAAAATAGTAGTTCTCAGCCCAAAATATCATTTAGAAATATAATTTAAGTTTCTAATCTGAGTAAAAGTGGCTGAGTTTGTAAAACAATAGATATTAACAGGACTGAGTTCATGTATAAGTCAAAACAGTGATAAAAACTCCCCGAAGGGTTCAAATAATTGGCACGAAGCCCAAGTATGGCAGTCAGCCCAAATCATGATGATAAAAAATAAGTTTCAGTCAAATACAAAGTAAAATATCAATCGGGATGGACCAAGTCACAATCCCCAGTAGTAAAAGGCCCCACGCTCATCATCCAGCACGTCTCACCTCAATATAGCACTACGATGTGCAATCCGGGGTTTCAAGCCCTCAGGATATCATTTACAATCATTACTCACCTCGAACCAGCGAAATATCTAGCTCACGATGCCTTTGCCCCTCAAATTTCCCTCCATGCGCGTCGAATATACCCAAAAACAACGCGAATACATCAAAATATGCTAAGGGAATAAAGCCCAAGCGAAAATAATCAATAACGGGCACAAATCCCGAAATTACCAAAACCCGAGCCCCAGGCCCACTTCTCGAAACTCAAAAATCTTCACATCAATGGGTTCCTTATCTCGTCACGAGTCTATACATATCAAGAACTCTCAAATCCGAGCTCAAATGACCCATAAAAACCCAATTTAAAATCTCCAATTTCCAAGCCCTAGTTCTTCCCCCTTTTTGCTAAGTTTTCAAAAATTTCTAGGTTAATTACACAATTAAATCATGTTTTTAGTTCATAGAACGTACCTCCAATCAATTCTCTTCGAAACCCTCTTCAATTTCTCCTAAATAGCTCTCAAAATGCCCAAAAATGAGGGAAAATATGACTTAGCTCACGTATGAAATATTTTAAAAACCCTTCTGCCCAGCTGCCAATTCCTTCTATGCGATCGTGGCCCCAGGCTCGCGATCGCGATGAACAATTTCCTCCAGTCCTCAAAAATGGCCTATGCGAACTAGACCCTCCTGATGCGAACGTGATGCCTTAACTTTTCAACTTACACGAACGCGGTTCGGATTATGTGAACGCGATGAACAAATATGCTGGGCTCCCAATTCCTTATACGCGAATGCGTACATACCCCTGCGAACGCAAAATACTAGCCCCCAGAACTATGCGAAAGTGATCCAGAGGCTACGAACGTGAAGACCAAAAACCAAGGCACCCCAAATCCTCTTATGCGATCGCGGCACAACTCACGCGATCACAAAGGTCAATTTTGGTCTGCAACTGCTGCTGCAAATTCTGCATTTCCTCCAAGTCTCAAACTTCCTGATAGCCATCCGAATTCACCCCGAGACCCCGGGGACCTCAACCAAAAGCACCAACACTTCCTAAAATATCATCCAAACTTGTTCCAATCATCAAAACACCTCAAACAACACTAAAATCATCGAATTACATCAAATCAAAGCCTAAGTTCTTATGAAACTTCCGAAATACACTTTTGATCAAAAACCCGACCAAACGACGTCCGAATGACCTGGAATTTTACACACACATCAAAAATGACATAACAAAGCTTTAGAAACTCTCGGAATTCCATTCCGACTCTCGGATCAAAATCTCACCTATCAACCGGAATTCGCCAAAATACTAACCTTGCCAATTTAAGCCAAATCCTTCCAAGGACTTCCAAAATACATTCGGATCACGTTCCTAAGTCATAAATCACGTAGCAGAGATAGTCAAATCATAAAAATTCCAATCCGAACTCATATACAAATAAGTCAACTCTTGGTCAAACCTTTCAAATTCAAAGCTTTCAACTGAGACTGTTCTTTCAAATTCATTCCAATTTTTCCTGAAAACCAAAACCAACGATCTACATCAGTCATAATGCATTACACGGGGCAAGTCATTCCCTAGAACTGGCGATAAAAGTGCAAAAACTCAAAATGACCGGTCGGGTCGTTACAACTTTGTAATGGGCCAAACGATCGGATGAACCGTGCCCATATAGAATTGTCGAGTCCCGATGGCAAAACCTGTACGCATGTATGAATTATTCAAAGAAACATTCTTTCTATATCAAACACTTTGAGTCTCAAAGAAATTTGCTACTATACGAGCTTCATACTTGTGATTCTATAAGAAATGACTCAAGGGCCAAAAAGCAAATACACCTTAAATACTCGGGGACTGTCATCGATAGTCAACACATTCGAGTTATCTCAACTCGGATTCATAAGATCTCAAAGACGAACCCATCGACGTAAAGGCCAACGCCATCGTACTGGAGGACTGACATTTCGAACAAGTTCAAAATGTTATCAGAATGTAAGTCCAAGAGGCACACCTGAAGGCTACGGACATATTAAAGGCAACGACCATATTAAGGCTACGGCCGAAATAAAGTCTATGATAGAAATAATGCGGCTCAAAGACTTCTGAATCCCTTAATAAAAATAGGCCTTTGAATTCTCTGTAAACTGTTTAATAAAGGCTACCCTCGGTAAAATAATCAAAAGGCTTCGATAAAACCAGCCCTAAAAAACCCTTAAAAGGTATCAAATTATTCAAACACAAACTTGTGTTAAGGCACAAAAAATAAAAGAGTTTCGATCGACACTAAACCCTTAAAAAATCCAATGGGTAAAAAATGCATGCCAATACATAAAGAAATTTTACTAAGTCTTGTAAGTCTAAAAGGAAAAATAATAGCCACCTTTCAAAGGCCATATCGGCCCAACCTAAAAGAACCTAAGTGCCAAAATATTTAGAGTCCGAGATCTTGTATTCACTCAACTCGGACCTAAAGGTCCCACCATCCCGAGCTCGCATGAAATCCACTTAAGCATAGCTCAAGGATTCATCAAAAAACCTGAAGAGGTATTCTATTATAGGTTCAAAGATTGCCCTTTGATTACAGAAAAAGCCTAAGGGTTGTTTTACTCTGAGTCCGAGCCAGTGCTCACTTGATTATTGAAGTTATAACATCAAAAAATTTTACAAAACAAAAATGAAGCAGACTTTACAACAAATCGGAGATGGAGAGGAAAGAAAAAGAATTCCTAATATACATAAAAGGTATCTACAATGCTCATAAGGGACCTAACACAAAAGAAAAATCCTAAGGGCCTAGTCTACTTTGGGAGCTGCATCTTTGGGGGCCACATATTCGAGAACCTCCTCCTCGAGACTTCATCCTCATCTCCTCCGCTCTCGGAACCACTAGCAGAGTCTTTATTATCGGAGAGTAAAGCGGCAGTCTCATCCTCTAAAGTTTTTTCCCTTTTTGATATCAGCTGAGAGGTCAAATCCACGAGCGTGCACTTCCTCGAGAGTCTCTCTCCAGGATTATCGCCTGGCGTGATCGACAACACACAAAAATTTGACCTCAGTAGTGATAGAGATCTCCTATGCCCGAATGTTGGCAGCCTTGGTGTCAGCTCGATAAGAGGCCACAAACCCCTCCACCTTATATTTAGCCTTTGCAAGTTCGGCGGCGGATTCAGCTTCGAGCTCCTCATCTTTCTGCTTTGTGCCAAGATTTCCCCCTTTACATTTTGAAGCTGGCATTCGATCGAAGTCAGCTGGTACCACGGCGTGTCTTTCTTCGAGGCAAGACGATCCATATGCTGCTTCCACCCCAAGGTCTCGGCCTCTTTTGCTTTGACCTCCTCTTGAAGCTGCTCCACCAGCTCGCTCTTCTGTTGGGCCTACAAAGTCAAAGTGTTAATCACTAAGTCAAATGAACACGTAACAAACTCCCAAAAAGTTACATTACCTGCTCAATGAGCTCAGTCTGTTCTTGATGAGCTTTTGTCATATCGAACTAAAGATCCCTGATTTCCTCCTCCTTTTGAACGTAGAGTAGTTTGAGGTTGTCCCTCTCTTCCATGAGCTTCTTGAGTTCAACCTCGCATCACGCAAGATTGGCTCGAGATTTGGAAAATGCTTTTTGATGGAGCGCCATGGCCTTTACACAAATAAAAGAAGTCAGACTTAGGAAAACGAGAATAAAACACGAACATAATTATAGAGGCAGAAACTTACTTGTTTAAGAAGTCGCTGAGCCTCGTTAAAAATAAACAAAGCATCTGGGTTGGTACCATCTCCGTCCCCCCTCCCCCCAAAGCATTCTCGCAAAATATCATTCTATTCGTGGATTGTCCCCATATCGGAACTGCCCTTCGGAGAACATAGGGTCGGGGATGAATCATTAACGTTAATTATCCCAAATGATTCACTTGGAACATTCTCTTATCTTTGGAGGGCCTCAGAATTATGCCAGGCTCACCCACCAGATGTTCCTCACGACGAGGTGCACTTTTATCACCCGATGGCTAGGAGACTTTGCTCGAGCTCCCCTCTGAGATCTCTTCGGTTCGAGATTGAACCACATCAGCCACCGCCCGTTTGGTAGCCTTTAAAACTTCAGTGATTCCCCTCTTCCGAGCTACCAACAAGCAGGAGGCATCCTCTCATTCTTCCTCGTCATCTGGAAATTATTGGACCATATCAACAAATAGGGCTGCATGATCGGCCCTAGGCATTTGAGCCCTATTTTTACTGGGCTTCGGGGAACTTGGTGGGAAGACCTTTTACTTTTCTTCTCTTTGGTTGGCTTCAGGATTTCCTCTTTACCGGGCGGAGGCGGCCTCATAACAACATTGTCTCTAAGGCTTGCACAGGGAGAAAGTGAGTATTTTACAAAGAAATGTCAACATATGAACAAAGGAACTCACCATGATTTTTAGCTTCCCACTGACCCTTGGCCAAATTGCGCCAACAACGTTTGGCATGTGAAAAAGTGGAGGCTAATTGTCGAACCCAACCTGCAAGGTCCGGAATCGCACCAGGAAACCAAGGGGAAGCTGCACCATCAAAAAATAAATTAGATCGAAGAGAATAGGGAAAGAAGAGTAGCGAGCATCATCGATGGGGTTGTACTTACGTTTTATGTTCCATTCCTCAGGGAATGGCGTCCTTTCGACAGGGATTAGGTTGGAGGTCTTGATTCGAACAAACCGGCCCATCCATCCTCGGTCCTTGTCCTCAATGATGATAGAGAACAGCGCCTTCGAGGATCGATGCTAGAGCTTTATCAGCCCACCTCGATAGAGGCGAGGGCCGTATAGCCTGATTAGATGGTCGAGGGTAAAAGACATCCCCTCGACCTTGCTCAAAAAATACCTAAGCAAATTGACAATGCGCCAGAAAGAAGGGTAGATCTGGCCAAGTATCACCCGATATTGGTGACAGAAATCAAGAATAACTAGGTCTAGGGGACCCAGTGTGAAAGGATAAGTATACATGGTTAAGTACCCTTCCACTTGGATGGTGATATCCTCATCAGGGGAAGGAATCACCACCTCCTTATCCTCCCAATTGCAGTACATTTTCACCTGCTCGAGATCGTCTTCAGTTATCGAGCAAATGTATCTGGACATGGGCTCGCATCGTCCTGGAGCTGATGCAGGCTTATCGATTTTGAAATCGGAAGATAGCTCGCATGGCCCAGGAATGCACTCCTCGATACGAGGTGCCGCCATCGTTCTACCACCGACCGGCCGTGATGATGAGGAGGCTTTTTCTTTTTGAGGAACCGTTTTAGATGTTTTAGCCATCATTGTTGTGAAACTCAAAAGAAGAGAAGAAGTTGGTGTTGAAACAAGCACAAATTGAAGAAACTGATGGGCTCAAAGAAGAAGAAGAAGCTAGTAAAAATTTGGGAAAGGTTTGAGAAGTAAAGATTGCAAAGATTGTGAACTTGACCTATTTATAGTGGTTGTTTAAACAGTTTGAGGAAGCCAATGGCCGACCATCAACCACCTTCAATTAATGAACTTGGGAACTATGCAGACGTGACCTTTCAATCACTTCTGCTGCTGACGTTACGAGATTGACATCATGATCGAGGCATCAGAGGATCGAGGATCAAATTGTTTCTTATCATCTTACTCTAAGAAATGTGGGGACTATCTCCATACGGTCGAAATCAGATATGCTCGATTACATAGGGTCGAGGGATCGTTTCGAGAACAAGCTCGAAATAAACCGGGCTCGAGCCCGATGGCGGAGTACAAGACTCGAAGATCGAAGTGCTCGATGAGCACCGTGGCCAAGTATGACCAACCTCGAGATAATACCCTTTATGGTTTCGTTAACAAAAAGAGCGAGATTCCCACAGTGGCCCTAAGATCATGGCGTAAATTCCGGAACGGATATGTTTTAGGCGATTAGATAGCAGTATAATAAGATTCCCTACTACAATAAGAAGTGTACCTTATTTAGGATTCCCCTACTATATAAAAGGGATCCCAATCATTTGTAACGCATCAATCATTGACTAGAGAATATACATAGATCACTTTCTTGCTTACTGTTCATCTGAATTGCCTTATTATTATTTTACTGTTCTTATTCACCTACCTTGAGGATGTCATAGCTCGATGTCGAGACTTGCTTACACATTGGTTTGACTTACTTTCCTCTTTAATTTACATATTTGATTCCTTGTTTATCAGTAGTATTGGATTAAATCACATATCTTCAAAACCACAAAACAAGTTTAATTGTAACTCGAATTTTAGAGTAAACAATCTTCTTTCCCAATGAGCTTTTTTTTTTTAAATGTGCCTCAATGCAAACCATGGCAACCTGTCCAAACTGAATTAGTTAACATAACTTAGATATTTAAAAACTTTTCTTTACACTAGAAACAGTCAAAAACCTACAAAGTCCTGTAGTATTTTCTGATGAAAAGGCTCCCTATCGGCTATCACAAGTACAAGAAACAAAAAATCTGTAATCATTCTCTCTAATAGCTAGAAAATTCAAGTATAGAGGTCAAAAAGAATACAATGTAATAACTATAATAATCTTCTGAACAACCTTCAACTCGCATCTACATTGACGCTAGTTGGTAGCAGGAAGAATAGTACTGGATCCTAAAGAGTTAACAAAGAAGCTCCAGCTGCTAGATCCAGGTGTGCTATATTGTGAACTTTGCTTGCTATTGTCGTATGGTGATGCACTCAGTACCCTAAATTACAAAATAAACAAACCTCTTAGTATTGGAGTCTCCTAACACATCGAGCAAAATTGGAAATATAAAAAGGAAGAGCAAAATTAGATAGATGTCTATTTAAAAGATTTAAGTTGTATGCACTGATATTGTACGTAATTCAAAAAGTTTAAACAATTACTGCAGTTTAACTGACTATAGCATGTTAAGCTATTTATAAAGTTATCATATTAGGTTAATATATATAAAAGGCTAGATGTCGTTATATAGGTAAACTTAACCTGATGATGCAAAAGATCTATATGTACATAGTGTATAAAATCGGCTTACCTTTCCTTGCGCTTCTCCAAGAACCGAGCCAAGGATGCTTTGCGAGCCTGAGGAACAGCTGAGAAAAGAAAAAGGGATGTCAATGAATTGAATAACAAGCACATAATGCTAAATAACAAACACATAAGTGCCCGGAAATCTTTTGCTTTAAAGAATTCACTACATAAACCACCAAACGTACCTGATAATGTATGGCTAGGAGGATGAGATTCCTGAGAACAGACGATTTTAGATGGCTCCGTTTTGTTAGAGGGAGAATTAGCTAGGACTCCGATTGACCTGATACTCATAGTTACTTGATTCGTATTATTAGACACTCCAATAGACTGAAAGGCGCCGTGTGTGGTTATAGGAATGGGACTGGATAAACTAGGCGATGTAGTACTATGGCATTTGTTTACAACAGAAGCATCAACAGAAGAAGATTTAGGAATTCTCTGAACTGGAGATGCAGTAGATGTTGTACTTGGAATACCAGCTGGTGGTGCATTTCCAGCAAGTAACATGATAGCTTGAGCCTGAAATGTCAAACAAGTATAAATGTCTGTTAAAAATCAAAACAAACAACAAATGATGACACTAACATTATCAGAGAGAGCATTTACCTTCTCTGGAGAAATATTGTCGTAAACACTGACTGAACCAGCGTAAAAGATGGTCAGCTGAGCAGGTCCCGCTGAAGTCTTGGGAGCACCACTGAATCACATATATCAATTTCTAGCTCAGTAAAATATCATGATATTTGTGTGATTAAAAGGGCAGCCCGGTGCATTAAGCTCCCGCTATGGGAGAGGGTCAGACCACAAGGGTCTACTGTACACAGCCTTACTTTGCATTTCTGCAAGAGGCTTTTCTACGACTCGAACCTTAAACCTCCCGGTCACATGGCACTATGGAAGCAACTTTACCAGTTATGCCAAGGCTCCCGTTCTGTGATTATAATATAAAAATGTATCGTTCTTCTTGAAATCGTATATATATAATGAAACAGAGAGTACTTTCCTAAATAAACTTTTATTAAGGCTAGCTAGTAACATACCTCAATTCAGTAGTGCCCACCAAACCATTGCGATTAGGAAGAATGGAAATGGAGCTTGATACTTGGGGTCCTCTAGCAGGATTTTGATTTACTATAGAAATTAAATTCTGTCCAGCAGGAGAAATTAAGGGCTGACGACCATGCATATTGCTCGTAGATACAGAAATCTGATGTGTTTGATTAGCAACTGGGAGTACTCTGACTTCATGAGATTGCTGAACTGAATTTGTACCAATTTTATGTGGAGGGTAAGTTGTCATTGTATATTTCGTTATCCCTTGCTTTTCAAGCATCATATTTTTCTGAAATTTACAGGAATAACTTGTAATGTCAGTCTTCTCTGTATCGTTCCAATTTTATACATAAATATATACAGGTAGCGTTATGAGATAAGAGGTTACGAAGCTCCATAAACAAACCTGTGTTACAGCAGTATATGGTCGATGAACTGAGTCAACAGCTTCATGACTTGTGGTTATAGTAACCAATCCAGCTGATGCAAGAGAATCAAAACCAGTCTTAGGAGTATTCCCTTGAGCATCTTTGAATGAAAGGTATTGAGGAAGAGCCTCGTTAGAGAATGACCTCTGCAATATAGCCAAACTTCTGGCCATTGCTGCAAAATCATTAACACAAGAGAATAAGATACAAGCTTAATAGTCGCATCAACAACAACAACACACCCAGTGAAATCCGACAAGTGGGGCGTGGAGAGAGTAGAGTGTACGCAAAATTTACCCCTACCTTGTGGAGGTAGAGACATTATTTCCCATAGACTCTTAATAGTTTCATCAATTAGTTAAAAATGATTTGACGTATATATACCAACTGGATTTGACTTATATACACTTAAAAATTTATTTACGTAGTTATTTTTAGGTATGTGTAAGAAAAATTAAATATGAGTGTATAGAGGGTAATTCCTTAGAAATACCAAGTTCAATTATTAACTCTTATCATATGGAGATATGATATATACTAATTACAATCGGGGGCGGATTTAAAACTCCAGTTATGGGCATGTGAATTCATGATCTCACCGTCAAACTAGCTATTTTATGTACGTATTTTTCAGAATTAGTCTAATATTATCGGTTGGCACCTATTTTCCAAAAAGATTAAATGGTGTACTTAATTGGTTGAATATTGAGTTATTTACCTTGAGGAATAATTCAAAGTGCTATATTAATGCAGCTGAAGAAAGGAGGGTTAACATGTGCGTCCAATTTAAATATAGGCTGCTAAGAGCATCTGATGCGAGATTAATAAATATAATATACTCCGTATTGTGTTTATTAATGCAAGATCTGGTCAAAAGAGATAAATAAATTATTTTATGCATTTTGGTCTGCATTCTAAATCTAGTGGTGGTGGGCAAACACAAGTGTTTATTCATGTACGTTAAATATAATAAATCATCAGCACAATGATCATCGTATTTTAATCTTTAATTTAAGTTTTATGCACGGTAAATATAAAAAAAATATTTACATAATCAGCACACTTATAACGTAAATAATAACTAACCTGCTATATAATAGATTAAGTTACACAAAAAAAAAATTATAATATCAACCTATAAAACTTAAATTATTGGTGCATGTTATAAGTAAGGAATCCAACTTAAGAAACACCAAAACCTTTGTTTGCATAAACAGCGTCACAAAAGTAAAAGACTTTCTTTCAATTTTCCTTGAAGCATTCTTGATATGAAAGACAGTAGCTAAAAATATACAATCTTAGTATCAATATTACACGAACCAAGATTTGTTATCTCCGTGTGGCCTATAGGTCCGTGGAAGCAGTCATGCATTAGGGTAAACTGTCTATATCGCACCCCATAGGGGTACGACCCTTCTCTGGATCCTGTATAAAATACGAGTCGGGACGCTTTGTGCATCGGACTGTTCAGAGAAGAATCGTGAATAAAAGGAGAAGAAGATTATGATACCTGGATTTGTGGCCGGTTCTTCAGGGATTTCTTGTTTTACAGCCAACCCCATGAAATCTCTCTCCATTTCTTCACTATTCCAACTTCAGAAACTTGAGATATATGATCACAGGATAATTACTATCAGTTTTTCGTAAGGAGAATTTTTGATTGATTGATCAAAAAAGAAAAGGAAATAGCTGCTTCTGATGGGAAGAAAAATTAAAGGAAAATGTGAGGGAAAATAGTGATAGAAGGATTTTAAATGAAGCTTCAACTTGATTCATCATTTATAAAGATTCGGTCTCATATTTATTCTTTATTCTAATAATTTCATCAGTATTGTATATTTGTATTTGGTCTTGTGTATGAAGTTTTCATATTCTCTAGAAAAATATAAAGTTTTACAGCTGTATTAACATTGATGCATGCACAAGATTTTTTGAAGAAATAAACTTTTAAGTAAATTATTTTTGTTAATGTTTGATTATTCAAAGTACATATTTTATGATTAATGGTACATGACGACTTATAGATCTATTATATTCTTCAATATTTTACAACAAATTGTAATAGTCAACTAAGTGCAAATTGAAGCGAGTAGCATATTACTTAATTTAATATAATAGTTGAAGCCTTCACATTACCTTCTATCATGATAGTCAGGGCGTATATAGAATATAGTGTATGGGTTCCGAGAATTCAGTAATTTTTACGTAAACTTTATATTTTTATTAAAAAATTTACTAAATATCTAACGGTGAACTCAGTTATTATGGTATATTAATTTGAGATTGCGACAGGAACCCACAACTTCAAAATCTGAATCTACCTCTGATGATAGTTTATATATTGTTTATTTGTAAGATAGTAAAATAGTGTATTATTATGCGTATAGTAATGGCACTATTTTACTGGAAGCATAGTTTAAGAAAAAAAAATTTAAACTTATGATATAGAACAAGTACTAAAAATTGTGTAAAATAAAAATTTAAAAATTAAATTATTTTTATAATATGAAAAACAAACATTCTTTTCTTCATTATCTAAACGGCAAAAAAGTTACTGAATCTAGAAGAATTATCTAAACAAATTGATAATATTTGAAGTTGTAATCATCTAGGATTATATTGGAATAGATAGAATTATTTCACCTTTAACTAGAGATTTTGAATTTTAATTTTATAAATATAAAAAATTTTAGTGAAAAGTATTTTTCTGATGTGGGAGCCTTACACGATGTTAATTCGAATGAACGAAGACTCCTATACGATATTCATGAAAAAAATAAAGTTAGTAAAGGTAAACATCAGGGGTGTACAAACCGAACCGGAAAACCGCACCAAACCGAAAAGTCAAACCAAATCGATTAAAAAACCCGATTAGGTTTGATTTGATTTGGTTTGGTATTGAGTAAAAAAATCCGAACCAAA
Organism: Nicotiana glauca; assembly: GCA_026770625.1. Classification (NCBI taxonomy): domain Eukaryota; kingdom Viridiplantae; phylum Streptophyta; class Magnoliopsida; order Solanales; family Solanaceae; genus Nicotiana; species Nicotiana glauca. The sequence continues at coordinate 23,272 of MDKF010376110.1, read as the reverse complement.
CCAACATATAAATATATAATTTTTATATATACTTTTAAGACTTTATATAGAATTTTCTTTACAAAAATTCTAAAAATATTTGGGATTCTCTTATGGAATGTAATATTTAATAGAATATGAAGTACTCCATTAAATAATGGGTTATATGATCACTTTCTTATCAAGTAATACTGAAATGAGTCAATTTCTTTATTCTTCCTTGTTCATATATCAACATTTATTAAATTCTTATATCTTTTTCAAATTTGAAGTGGTATTTTGATAATCTAAAATTAAATAGAACTTATCACTAATTATCATGTTGATTTTTATGTTTACTTATTATATTCGTTTAACCTTATAAGTATACATCAACAAAAAATTATTGTCAGAGGACTAAAAAAATAACTATCATGTGTTATTAATAAAATACTACCATAAAAATATTTAAATAGATCATATGTTTGTCAAGTTTTTCAATTTTTACTAAACATATATTTACTTATAAAAAGTTTAACAAAGTAAGATTGAAATAATATTCACATAATAAAAAAACTCGAAAAACCCGAAAAATCGGAAAAAACCGAACAAATCCAACCCGATGTAATTGATTTGATTTGATTTTAATAAAAACCGAACCAACCCGTACACCCTGATTACAAATTTAACCATCAAATCAGAAATGGAAGTCAAATTCCCGGTAATCACGTGCTCCACGATAGCACGATATTTCCGGCACGTGATTGTTAATCACACATCTCAGTCTCATGCCTTCGGTTTTCACACACAAAAGTTCTGACTCACACGCTGTCTCTTACAATCCGTCACTCATAAGCACATTTAACTTGTTGACGTGTCACCATTCTATTCAACCTTCAATATAAAGGATTCCCTTCGCACGTTCGCTCGGGTTAATTGGTTTTTTTGGGTTTTTATAAACTTGATTTTTGTTTTATAGCCTTACCTTTTTTTTTTTTACATGAAAGATTAACTTTACATGTGTATTGGTTAAAATCTGACCACTTCGACCAGGGCGGCCACGATCGTATTTTTGTCACTTGGTAGAAAGTCAATGGAGTTAATATAGTCCCTCCTTTAAGGCATTCGACATGACAACAAGAGCAACGTCTTTCCACAACCAGGAAACCCCATTGCCCCAGGCACGCCAAAGTCGTGGCAGGGGCAAGAGGGTTATTTCGGTTATATATACGAGAAAAAGGAAATTCACGAGGAGGGGGGCAAAAAAAAAAGAAAGAAACCATTTCCCCTCTTCCTAGAATGGGTTTCTAGAGCTACATTCTTACATCCCGAAAGGAAAAAGCAGTTGTAATCTCTCTCCCCTCTCCGTGGAGAGGGAAGAACAATACTCAATTTTAATAAGATCTTTGATACTATATTCGTCCAATATGTAATTGTTGTTATCCAATCTTTCGATCCGGTATTGATTAGGATTGACTACGATTTACCCTTCCATCTTTGATTGATTTGCTTAAAGAGAATTTAAAATCTTTTGAGTCAAACAATTTAGCGCCGTCTGTGGGGATTTCCTAGTGAAAATTCCTAGTTTTTCCCGGATCGAAGCTAAGAAACATGAGAAGAGAAACCAACTCACACCAGATGTGGAGACAGCGCGTTGAGGGAAAAGAAACCAAGCAGATTTGCGAGGTATGGAATTCCCTGCTCTATCGGCTTCAAATATCCCGAACAAGGCGAAAGGTGTTGCAATCCAGTTTCTCCCCTTCTCTCAAAACGTCCAGGCAGAGGCAAGGAACATCTCATCCTTATCCCTCATACTTCGTCAAACGGGGTACACAAAATCCACGCGAGCGAACGAACGCAGGGGTACCTAGATTGAGGAACCAAAAATCATTTCGGCACATCCAAAACCCTCCCGGCTGGCGACGTCTTCAAGGCGAACGAACGAAATCGAACGGGAAACTGCAACGCGCGCGCAACGCGAGCCTGTGTGAAATATCGACACTTCGTGTCCGCGGCGTTGAACCATCTGATGCGAGCAATGCTGACCAAACTGGGACTTCAACGAAAGTATTCGCCATCAAAGTAAAAGAAGGATTCGACCTTGCTCGAATCATGACGGGTTGTTATTTAGATCAGTTCGAAATAACACCTTTAAGCCCAAGGGCCTTTGCCATCAAAGTAAAAGAAGGATTCGACCTTGCTCGAGTCACGACGGGATGTTATTTCGATAAGTTCGAAATAACACCCTTAAGGCCAAAGTCCTTCGCCATCAAAGTAAAAGAAGGATTCGACCTTGCTTGAGTCACGATGGGTAGTTATTTCGATAAGTTCGAAGTAACATCCTTAAGGCCAAGGGCCTTCGCCATCAAAGAAAGATTCGACCTTGCTCGAATCACGGCGGGCTGTTATTTCGATAAGTTCGAAATAACACACTTAAGGCCAAGGGCCTTCGCCATCAAAGTAAAAGAAGGATTCGACCTTGCTCGAGTCATAACGGGTTGTTATTTCGATAAGTTCGAAATAACACCCTTAAGGCCAAGGGCCTTCGCCATCAAAGTAAAAGAAAGTTTCGACCTTGCTTGAGTCACGACGGGTTGTTATTTTGATAAGTTCAAAATAGCACCCTTAAGGCAAGGGCCTTAGCCATCAAAGTAAAAGAAGGATTCGACCTTGCTCGAGTCACGACGGGCTATTATTCCGATAAGTTCGAAGTAACATCCTTAAGGCCAAGGGCCTTCACCATCAAAGAAAGACCCGACCTTGCTCGAATCACGATGGGTTGTTATTTCAATAAGTTCGAAATAACACCCTTAAGGCCAAAGGCCTTCACCATCAAAGCAAAAGAAGGATTCGACCTTGCTCGAATCACGACGGGTAGTTATTTCGATAAGTTCGAAATAACACCCTTAAGGCTATGGACCTTCCCCATTAAAGTAAAAGAAGGATTCGACCTGCTCGAATCACGACGGGTTATTATTTCAATAAGTTCGCAATAAAACCCTTAAGGCCAAGGGCCTTCACCATCAAAATCAAAGAAAGATTCGACCTCGCTCAAATCACGATGGACTGTCATTTTGGTAAATTCAAAATAATCCCCTTTAGAGCCAAGAGCCTTCTCCATCAGAGGAAAAGAAAATACCGGGACTCGTCATATGAGTTCACGTCTCGCGCCAAGGCCAAAAATAATTAATAAAGAAAATTGAGGTACAAGGCAAATGACAAAGAACTCTTTATTATTGGAAAGTCATGAGTGCGGACTATTGCCGCTTACAACAGGCACAGGCCAACGAATATAAAAACGAAACGAACTGATACCAGCTCACCAACTGAATGAAAATAAAAACAAAGTACAAATATTTTTCATTTGGTGTCACTACTGCCGTCATCATCACCATCCCCACGAGGGTCATCATCATCACCATCCGTGCCCTCATTGGCTTCAGGTGTCGCCACATCATACTCACAGTTGATGCGAGCCTCACGAGCTTTCGCTCACGCTTCCTCATACGTAGCCTCAGTCACGGTGCCCGCTTCCAACAAACTCTTATAAATGTCACGTTGGGCTTCGGCGTAGACCTAGAGCTCATGAATCTGGCGGGGAACGGCAGCGTGAGATGATTCAGGTTGAGCCTTCAGTCACTCATTCTTCGCCTCCAGGGCCGCGACTCGATCTGCCAGAATCGAAGCCTCTTGATAAATCGTGCCAATCCGCTCTCGAGCCTCACCTCCATGAGGGTTGTTGTTGCCTTCTCCGATTCTTGCTCAGACTGGAGCATGCGAATGGTTTCTTCTAGAGCTGCCGCCTTCGCCAAAGACTTAGACCAGGCCCTCTCAATATGCTCCAGGCCAGCGACCATACTCTCCAACGTTGTCAGATTCCCTCTCCATTCCGCGCTCATCGCCTCGACTCGGACCAAGTTCTGGTCCATCTCCGATTGTATGGACCTCAGCTTGCCCTACAAATACTCATACTCTACGGCGACACCCTTTCCCAATTCGAGCTCCTCGTCCTTGAGGCGGAGTTGCTCCTCGAGCTCGCTCTTACTATGGATCTTCTGCAGCAGCTCTTGATCCCTTTCTCCAACTCCTCGCCCAGAGCCCCGTTACGGTGATCCGTCCTCAACCATTCATGCAATTTGCGACACCTGTTGCGATAGCGACGATATTTCTCCAACATATGAAAGAAAATCCTCAACCGGATATTGGCCCTACGGATGCTTTCCACCTCCACCATATACGTCTGAAAAATAGAAAGGCAATTAAACTAATACTTTCGAATATGGGGAAAACTTAAAGCAAAAACAAAATAAAACGTACCCTCAAGACCATGACAACCACCTCGTCCCTCAACTCAGCATCAGAGATATTCCGCAGGGACTCATTCTTAGCTTCCGAACACAGCAGGCTAAATTGCGGCACCAAGTTATCCCCCTGCACTAAGAGGTTAACGTCGGAAGGGATCTAGACAATACGAGCCGATCCCCCCGCGTGAACCACCGAATGAGTAAGGCCTTCCTCGAACATCCTAACATTATCATGATCCAGGTCTGACTCGGATTCATACTCATCAATCATCATGCCTTTTCCTCACTTTGCTGCCAAAGGAGTAGCGCGACCCGCTGGAGAGAAAGAGGGCACATCTGAAGTCACAATAGTGGCACCAGAGGTCTGGTTCTCTGCTCTGACAGGGCGTTGACCATCAGTAACAATGGGAACTTCTGGCTGAGCCATTACGGCAACCAGAGTTTTCGGGCACTGACCGTCGACGCTAGCTTCGATAACTCGCTCTGCCTCTACAGGAGATACCGCAGCAACACATCCCCCTAAGCCTGTCGGGAGAGATTCGTCAATGATAATCACTGTTGAAGACGCCATCTCAAACTCTACCCTCCGTCTATTCGACGGACCTTCTTCTTCCCCAGTCGACGGTGACTCGTTCATAAGGCGAACGACACTGGATGGGACCTCGTCCTGAGAGGCAGCCCTCGCTGGAGTAACCAACGTCACAGACTCGACCGAAGCTGCCCTCGATGAAGGACAAGTAGCAGGTACCGTGACAAGATGAGCGATCGCAGCCGGTTGGCAAAAGGCTAATTGAGCGGCCCTGGCTCTCCGCACCCTCCCTGACAGCGACAAACGAGGTATAAAAGGCGAAACGAAAAACGAATAAAGAAAGAGAACAGTAAAAAAGGACGTCATCTCACCTGTAAATGGCCCAAAGTGACCTCATGATCGACAAGCTCCACGTATTTGAGTATCATGAGGAACAACTTTTATAAATAAGGAGAAAGCTAAGCAGGGCACACCTCATAGTAATGGCAGAAATACACCAGTAGCATAGGAAGCGGGAGTGTGTACCCTAAAATGAAGGGGTAGGCATAGAACATACAAAATCCAGGACGGTCGAATTGAACCCGATCGTTTCTCCATGCCGGTTGTATCTCGACGAAACTAGGGATCCCCCATCGTTCCTTCAACTCGACGATCCTTATCTCCTTTATAACAGGAGCAATGTCCTCCGACTTTATTCCACCGCCGATACTGAAGTTAATTGTGTCCCTCCCTGGGCGGAGTAGGATATCTTCCACCGAGGGAACCTCTTCATCATCTACCGTATCCACTTCTCCGGTGGCCTGAACAGGGTTCTCAGTTACCGGAGGGGCGACAGGAAGATTGTCGCGGGAGGAATCACCAGCCATTTTTAGCCAAAAAGGAAAAACTTTCTGAAAGAAGTAAGAAGATTAGGGATTGCAATAAGTAAGAAAGTAAGCAAGAACTCCAGATATCAGAAAAGGAGATATCTGGGGAATTCCCTTAAAATGAACACTGAAGTGTGAGGGGCAAATGACAAAGTTTCCCTATTTATAATACACACAAATTCCCCGAGCTTGAAACCCAAGAGTCGCCATTTGAATTCGACGGGACACGAAACGTTTCAGTTACTCAGAAACGTGTGCTATAATGACGGTGTGCACGAAGCAACGTTTCATTTACCAACCGGCGTTTCAATTCTGAAACCATCATAACGGCACATGGGTACCAAGAAAATATTCCTGCGCCATCCAAAATACGTCGGGTTGTTATTTTGATAAGTTCGAAATAACACCCTTAAGGACAGGGACCTTTGCCATCAACAAAAAATAAAATGCTCTACCTCGCCACCTTAAAGCCAAGGGCCTTCGCCATCAAAGTAAAAGCAGGATTCGACCTTGCTCGAATCACGATAAGTTGTTATTTCGATAAGTTTGAAATAACACCCTTAAGGCCAGGGACCTTCGCTATCAAAGTAAAAGCAGCATTCGGCTTTGCTCGAATCACGACGGGTTGTTATTTTGATAAGTTCGAAATAACATCCTTAAGGCTAGGGGCCTTCGCCATCAAAGTAAAAGTAGGATTCGACCTTGCTCGAATCACGACGGGCTGTTATTTCGATAAGTTCGAAACAACACTCTTAAGGCCAGGAGCCTTCGCCATCCAAGAAATGGAAAAGTTCTACCTCGCTCGAGCTGAGACAGGCTGTTATTTCGATAAGTTCACAACGTGCGACTAAAGAACAAAATGTGGGGTCAGATTCCTCCCGACTATGTCGCACACGTGTTCCGTCCGTCGGAGTCGACGAGGCACGACTCCCGACGGACGAAGGTACTAACTGTATTGGTCTAAATCTGACCACTTCGACCAGGGTGGCCACGACCGCATTTTTGTCACTGGGTAGAAAGTCAATGGAGTTAATCTAATTCCTCCTTTAAGGCATTCGACACAACAACAAGTGCAATGTCTTTCCACGACCAGGAAACTCCACTATCCCAGGCACGCCAAAGTCATGGCAGGGGCAAGAGAGTTATTTCGATTATATATACGAGAAAAAGGAAATTCGGGGTGGGGAGGGGCAGAAAAGAAAAAAAAACCATTTCCCCTCTTCCTAGACTGGGTTTCTAGAGCTACATTCTTATATCCCGAAAGGAAAAAGCAGGTGTACTCTCTCTCCCTTCTCCGTGGAGAGGGAAGAATAATACTCAATTTTAATAAGATATTTGATACTATATTCGTCCAATATGTAATTGTTGTTATCCAATCTTTCGATCCGGTATTGTTTAGGATTGACTACGATTTACCCCTCTATCTTTGATTGATTTACTTAAAGAGAATTTAAAATCTTTTGAGTCAAACAACACGAAAGAGATCTGTCTTTACACATAAGAGATCTAAAAAAGATATTTTTTCAAATTCAAAATTATAAAGGAGCATGATGTACGAAGAACACCGTTTGGCTCCTACATTAGTAAGTTGAAAATGCCGAGGAGTTTACTTTTTGTCTTTTTTAATGAGAAAATGCATAAAGTACTCATTAAACTTGTCCGGAAAAATTGTTTACACACCTAAACTTTACGGGCGACCTTTTACCCCACTATTCTAAACTTAAGTGAATTTAATAACCCCTTCTAAATGTGTAGTTCACTTTGTAGCTGCGCGTGAAGGCAAAATAAAAAAACTTAAAACTAATTTAGTGGTCCAGGTGTCATTTTCCAATATGATATTATAACTAATTAACTTAATATTAAAACTGATTTGTGATTTAATACAATTAAAAAATTCTTTATTTAAATGAGAAACGTTATCCTACTCCATCTCTTCTCGTAGTGGTTTGCAAAAGTCAAACTTATTGGTATAAAATAATGTTTTAACTGTAAGATTATTTATTGTATTTGTATTTCTAGGGAGTTCTAATGCAGAATATATTAATCAAGCTAAACCGTGTCAAAACCTGGATCACTTAATTAAGTAATCATCTAGTTTGTTAATTAATCTCTTGCTTAAAAAGTATCTATGAGGAGTTGTTTACTACAAGAAGCATGTGACGCACTTACAATACCAATTATCTTTGTATTAAATATTAGAGCATTGTTATTATTATTATCCTAGTATTATTATTTTATTTTTTAATTTGATGCTTGTTTTACTTTGTTTATCTTTATTATTTTGCTAGCAATACTTTTTTTTCTTCCGTATTGTTAATCATAATCTTTTTACTCTTATATTTTTCAAACATATTTTGAAAATTCTTTTATTGCGTCGATGGTTTATTCGAAAACAACATCTATCACACACAAGATTAGGGTAAAGTCTGCTTACTCTCTGACTCGATATATAAGATTACATAAGATAAATTGTTGGTATTGTTGTTGTATTAATAAATCGAGTCGGAGAAATAATAATTGCTTTATTTGAACAATTCACTAGATAGACTTATTTAATAATCATATCCCACCAATTCCCAATTTAAATATTCACGCCCTTTAAAAGTTACATAATATTTATATTTTAAAAGGTCATCCACGAATTATTAATCGCAGCATGAACATGCAAATGGAAATAAATTAATTCCACATTGGAAGTTAAAGAACATTTATTTTTAATTTTTTAAAGTAGAATTAATGAGCACCTGTCGTGCCAAAATGGTATATTCTGGGAAGGACAATTTCCAAAAGAAGCAACAACAACTAATACTTTAAAATAATGAATTCACATGACTAGCGTACCACTAACTACCTATTATGTATTTGATATTTGGTGCATCTCATAACACGCCTGCCATGACTCCTTTTAAACTCAGCCATGTTGAAAGATGTGCAAGGACTTTGTACTGTAATATTTGTGTTTTAATTCATAAAATCATGGTTTTGCATTTAAAATCTTACTTGATTTTCATTATTTATTAAACTGTTGTGGTTGGGTGGAAGAAGAACCTTCGGAACAATTGTAAAGTTATCGTTTTGTGATCTATAGGTTATGAGTTCGAGCCACAGAATCAGTCATTGTTAATTGCATTAATGTAAGCTACCTATATCATAGTTCTTGGGATGCGGCCCTTTCTTGGACCGTGCATATGTTTTTCCCAAAAATGAGTAACAATTAAATTTGTAAGCAATTTAAAGAATATGTGATTTAATTCAATACGAATAGTTAAGAACAACACGCAAATAAGTTAAAGACAAAATAAATGATCAAACGAATCGCAATGTGATAACCAAGCCTGATCTTGGCTTGAACAGTGGAATTCATCCTCGATTGGACCTTCGATACGAGCTCGATCGCGAATAAAGAAAAACACAAAAATGAAGAATACTTTAAACAATAGCTAAAACACAAAAGTCAACTTTTATTGCTTTGATTTGAGTGTCACAGTGTGCCAGAAAAAAGAAAATATTCCCGTTTATATAGTAGCGGAATTTCAGTGTAGAAGTCTAAATAAGGTAAAAAAATTCATTTCCCGGTAAATGTCGATCTACAATTGATACTGAACAGGATTCAAGCCATAATTTCCGGTTGAGGGCGAATATTACGGCCTCCTACTCGCCATGCGTAACCGTTCTCCACGTTTCCCGAAGCCCATAATCTATATTCAGTCTGGGTCTGTTATTTCATCGTACCCGATCTCAGAGATATCGTTCGTTCCCCCGGGTTTCGATACGAGGGATTCTTGGGCCTCGAGTATAATCACGTTGGGCCATGCTTCCCCCTGTTTCCACATCAGGGAATCGGGAAAAACTCTGCCCCCGATTTTAACCTTACACATATAGTCCCTCGTTTCCCGGAGAGTAGATTTATCTAAGTGATGGAAAGCGATAAATCAACTCTGATTCCTTCTCTCGTACTCTAGAACCGAGTTGACGGGTCAGCGAATATCCCATCAGTCGCATCATTCTGACTTCTAACACATGTCAGCCACCGGTTGATCATCCCCGAATGCGAAATGTCACGCATTGATTACCCTCTCTTAATAAAAGCACCGATCTCTTCTTCACTTTTATACTTTCCGATTCCAGAGCTCCTTGACTTACCCTCGAATTTTTCATTGATTCCTAACTCCTTATAACCTTCATATATTGTTTTCCAAGTCTTCATACTTTCATTTTCAAATATTCATACTCGTTCCTCATATCTTCAAATCTGACATTCATACCTTCATCCCTATCTTCAAATCTTCATCTTCACCTTCAAATCTTCATCCTCGCCTACAAACCTTTATATTTTTCAGAATCCGATGGTAAAACATCCAAATGCGTGCCTCAATAGGCCACTCCTTCAACTTCCAACCCAGCCACGAATGCCGAGGTGGCCCCAGAACCTCATTTGAAGAGCTTCATCCTCGGGGGTTGCTCCATTGAGAACGACTTCAAAGTCGAGAAAGTCTCCAGTTAACAGGACTGAGGTAAAGGGGCATGGATGTACATATGCTCCGTCACTGAGGATACACTCCCTATAGTTTGGGAGGATTGCCATTGGGAGGGCATGAGGTGGTCGTCTGCGGGCCCAATGAAGACATTACCACTCACGTGGAAGGATATCTAAGTGTTTACACTTACCCCTTCATGCTTGCCTCGGTGGACCCTATAATCCTCAGCTTCTTCAAAAGGTACGGGGTGTGTCTTAGGCATATTCACCCGTCCTATTAAAGGATCGTAATCCTCATCCGCCATTTTGTCAACAACACTGAAGCACCTTGGTTTACCCTCGACTACTTGGTTCCGTCTCTACAATCCCAGTATTTTACGATAATGATTGATCAAGCTTGTCCGTCAAGCAAGAAAAGCTCCGTTCTCAAGCATCGATGAAGATCGAGATCGAGGTTGACAGGGGAAGTTTGTTCAGGTGAAAACCGAAGACCTCATTCCCCTATAATTTCTGCCGTTACTTGAAAAATGGAACTCGACCCGTAAGTTTTCTTTCCTTCATGATTATTTGGTACTTCATTTGTTCTTTTTTCTAATTGCATGTGCCTATTATAGTGCAGTTGTCACCCAAGTTCCCAATGTACGCTTGAAGAAGTGGATCGAGGGGATAAGCAAACAAATGTCGTATTTTAAGCGCGAATGGCGCAAGCTTTCAAAGGGCAAGTGGGAGGACCATTCCCATGCCGAGTTATCCTCCCGAATAATTCTAATTTCACACTTAACCTCTATTTCTACTAAGTCTATTTCACCTTAACAGGTTTGTACAAGACTACTCAGTTTCGGCAATTAGTTGAGGACGAGGCTTCGTCCTCACTTGCGAAACCCTCCACTTCGGGACAACTCAGAGCTATTGCACGGGAGGATGAGAAGAAGAAGAAAAAAAGGAAAATCTCTGGCTCCCCAGACGCCGAGGTCAAGAAGAAAAGGTTAACTGTCTGAGTTCGAAAAAGCAACAATAAGAGTACCCAAGCCAGGGTACCGGAACCCGTATTTTGTCTTAGGATTACCCTGAAGACGATGATCTAGAGTTCATCGCTCATGGGTCGACCATTGACGAAGGAGAATAGGTGGCAACCAAGGAAGGTAGCCGAGAGGCTTATCCTTCTTTAGCTCGGGAGCCAGAAGGAAAATTAGAGGCTACGGCCTCCCGAGAAACTGTCCCCGCCCCGAAGGAGATATCCGATGCCATCGACATAGCAGAGTCGTCGTCTCACATAGAGTCTATATTCGACGAGGTTCAAGCTGACAAAGAGAAATCAAATGAGAAGGTATGGGCCACAGACTAGGCCCTTAACATGTTTTTCTACGATATGGACATAGGCGCATTGGAGCATTACTCCGGGCTTGGTCACCTAGAGATCTCGTAAAAGGATGTGCCATCAAGGGCAGGCGAGGCGAGCTCGAGCTCGAAGCTGGTGAGGTACTTCCCTGCTCCGAGTGTGGATCCCGACCGTAAAAGAATGATCGTACTTACTATCATGGTGAACACCTATGTGGTGTTCGCTCCGGTGGGTGTGGCCAGCTATATTCGATGCCTAGTAGCCGAAGAGGACCAGGCGAAGATGAACGAATTAGGCACATCGAGCCTCTTCAATGAGGCACAACAGGCACTGAACCGAGTAAGTTTCCTATTCATTTTGCCCTTTGCCAATCCTTCTTAGCTTTAACATGCTCTATCGATCTTATTGTTTTATTTTTTAGGATTTTGTGCTCCACCATGAAAGCTTCCTTTGGTCCCGAATGGAAATCATCCAGCTCGAGTTCGAGCTCAAAGAGCAAGTCTGGCAGAAGTAAATGTATAGGGTTCTCAATGAGCAAAAGAACGAGGCCCTCATGGATGTCCTAATTCTCCAAGCCGAGCTGGAAAAAGCGCAGAAGGAGGTCTTGTCCGTGAAACGGGAGCATGTTGAATTGGTCGAGAAGATAAGGATCTTTGAGGTTCAAAATGAGAGGTTACGCGTAGTGACTAACGACGCAGCCTCGCAGGTCCAAGACAACATAGACTTGATTGACCAGCTCCGAGCCGAGATGAAAGACGGGTGGCAAAGGACAAGACCGACAAGTGGTCTCGTCTAAATGACAAACTTCGGGCACAACTAGATTTAGTTGTCTCGAAATGGGACGACCTTGCCCGGGAATATACTGCATTGAAGTCCAAATTACAATCAACCTCGATTGATTCCTCCGAGGTCGAATAAATGCTGGCCTAGTATAAAACTGATGTGGAGATAGACGAGGCCCATTTAGGAATGAAGATCCAATATGTAAAGCGATTGTCCCGGAGGGAGATCATTGAGGAGATTCACGCCTGGGGATTTGATTTGTTGGCCGCTATTGAAGAGGCCAATGCAAAATTACTTTATCAGCCTAAAGGTCCCGAAGGTTCCAATACCGAGTCGAGCTCCAGTAGGGATTATGCGGAGATGCCTTAGCCCCTTTTTTGTTTCCCCTTTGTATATTTTCTTTTTTGTTTATTTTGAGGTTGTTTTACCGTGCCCTTGTAAATATATTTTGAAATGTATACAAAATCTTTCCTTCGGTAGCACCGTGTCTTTTACTTTTCAGCATTTATTTGCAATTTTTATTTGTGGATCGTCCTTAATGCCTTAGTATAGAATTATATGTAATCTGGAGCATCCGCTCTCCGGAAGCCCAAATGAGGCCTGATTTTGATGGTAACTCTGAATTTTTCGTGGCTTCAAATTTCGATAAAAGCAAAGCCCTTTAAGCACTTGAGTGTAGTCCGCGTATTTGTTTCGATTCTTTAGGATTCGATGGCAGTTTTCCTTTCTTCAAGTAGTCTGCGTATTTGTTTCTCCAATACCAAGTCAAACTTGTCGAGTTTACCTCGGCATGACCTTTTTCTACCGCCGAATGCATTAGTTCTACCACTGCCCCTGAGTCGAATTCAATGGGGTTGACAGATGACCCCAAGTTGGCATGTACATCGACCTCACCATTTTGGTCCCAAGGTACGTGCTACAAAGTCCATTCCTTGAATTGGTGTAGGGTCACCTACAATTTTTCCAAGTATCTTCGCATCCGATCCTCTTTTACTTCGAACATTCTGTTGACTTGATTTACAATGAGGGAGTCATATTTGGCTTCGATTACTTCAGCCCCGAGGTTCTTAGCCAATCCTAGACCTGCAATCATAGCTTCATACTCGGCTTCATTGTTAGTCAATTTTATAGTTCTAATGGATTGTCTAATTACGCTACTCGCAGGCACTTTTAATACGATACCAAGTGCGGACCCTTTCGCGTTGGAGGCATCTTTCGTGAATAGGGTCCATATAACAAAGCCAGCCCATGAGGTGAGTAGTAATTCCATTTCGACCTCGGGTATAAAGTTGGCCACAAAGTCCGTCGAAATATGAGATTTTGTGGCAGTCCGGGTTTGTACTCAATATCATACTCGCTAATCGCGATAGCCTATTTGTCCTACCAGCTCGAGAGATCGGGCTTATGCATGACGTTCCTCATTGGGTAAGAGATCACGTCACACATGAGGTGGCATTGAAAGTACGGTTTTAATTTCTTAGAAGCGCTTAGTAAGGCGAGTGCTAATTTTTCTAGGTGAGGATACCTCGTTTTGGCATCGCCTAGGGTTCTACAAATATAATAAATAGGAAATTATGTACCTTCTTCTTCCCGAACTAGGAAACCACTTACAGTCACCTCGGAAACTATCAAGTAGAGGTATATCTATTCGTCTGCCTTCGAAGTGTGCAGTAAAGGGGCGCTCGATAGGTATCGCTTGACTTCTTCCAAGTCTTGATGGCATTCCGGAGTCCAAGAAAAATTGTTATTCTTTTTCAATAGTGAGAAGAACCAATGAATCTGATCCGATGATCTCAAGATGAACCGTCCCAATGCGATTATCCGCATGGTCAGTCTATACTGCCTTGAAATTGCCGACTACGGTAATGTCCTTTATGGCCTTTATTTTGTTGGGGTTGATCTCTATCCCCCGATTAGATACCATGAATACGAGAAACTTGCCCGAGCCGACCCCAAAAGCATACTTTTTCGACTTTAGCTTCATGTTGTACTTTCTCAATATGTCGAAGGTTTCCCGCAAATGTTTTAAATGATCCTCTAATCGCAGGGACTTGTCCAACATATCATCAATATAAACTTCCATTGATTTTCCTATTTATTCTTCGAACATCTGGTTGACTAGGTGTTGGCATGTGGCACCGACATTATATAGTCGGAACGACATTATGTTATAGTAGTAGGTACAGAACTTGATTATGAAAGAAGTCTTTTCTTGATCGTCCAGGTCCATCCAAATTTGGTTGTACCCGGAGTAGGCGCCGAGAAAACTGATTATCTCGTGTCCGGATGTCGCGTCGATCATTCGATCGATGTTAGGAAAAGGGAAAGAATCCTTTAGACATGCCTTGTTTATATCTTTATAATCCACACATATCCTCACTTTATTTCCCTTTTTAGGTACTACCACTACGTTAGCTAACCAATCCGGGTATTTAACCTCCCGGATAGAACCTATTTTTAGAAGTTTGGATACCTCACCCTTGATAAATTTTGTTTGATCTCGGACTGTGGCCTTCTCTTCTGCTTAACCGGATAGAAACATTGGATCCAAGTTTAATTTGTAAGTGGTTACCTCCGGTGGGATCCCTGTCATATACAGATGGTACCAGGCAAATCAATCGGCATTAGCTTTAAGAAATCAATAAGTTTTTTTCCTAAGCTTGGGGTTGACCTTATTCCAAAGTATACCTTTCGATCCGGCAGGTGCTCGATCAATATAACTTGCTCCGACTCCTTGATTATCGATTTGGTGGGATCGGTGTCATCGCGTGCTATAAATGACCTCGGGACACTGTAATCGTCCTCATCGTCCGCTTCGTGCTCTTTTTATTTCTCCGGCTCGGCTGAGGTCGGCATCATTGATTGCTATTTATTTTTTTGTCAGCTCTACACTTGTTGATGTTGAAATCACGGGTACCGAAATCACTTCATCGACAACAAACATTTTTCTTGCGGCCGGCTATTATCCATAGACTGTTTTGACTCCTCCATGAATGGGAAATTTCAGTGCCTGGTGTAAGGTTGAAGGCATCGCCTTCATGTTGTGAACCCACAACTTTCCAAACAAATCATTGTACCTCATATCCCTTTCGATCACGTAAAATTTTGTTTCTAGGCTTGTCTCGGTAGTGTTTACCGCTAAAGTTATCTTACCTTTCATGGTCTCGCACACCATGTTGAATCCATTCAATACCCGAATTGCCAATACGATTTGTTCCTATAACCCAGTTGCTCTACGACCCTCGATCTGATGATGTTGTCTAATCTACTTGTATCAATTAATACATGCTTAACCCGAGATTTATTGATGAGTACAGATATTATAGTGCATCGTTGTGAGGCTATACAATGCCTTCGACGTCTTCATCGCTAAACGAGATAGCTCATCCAGGATGTAATCACGGGTGCATTTTTCTCTCGTGATAGAAACTTTAGTGCATTTTATCATCGTCCCTTGGGGGGCATCGACTTCCCCCAATGATCATGTTTATTATGTGTTGAGTTCCTCTTGCTCGACCTATTTGTTGGTGTCCCTATTTATGAAGTGGTTTTTGGCTCGCTCGCTTAGAAATTCTCGAAGGTGACCATTGTCGAGCAACTTCTTCTCTTAACTGTCTACAATCTTCGATCCGATGATCGTGAGGACCGTGGTACTTACACTTCAAATTAGGATCTCTCTAGGCAAGGTCGGACTGCAACGGTCGGGCTTCTTGGTCTCTTTGATGAGCCCTATGGCCAACACTATGCTTGTAGTGTCCACGTTGAAATTATACTCTGATAATCAGGGTGCTTCCCTACTCCCCAACGACCTATTAAACCTTCTCTTGCTCATCAAGACCCAGCCGCTCGATCCTCGATCATTTCTCTTCTCGTTCTTTATCGGGTGATGCCCAGATCTATTTCCCCTCCGGTCCGTGTTGTATGGCTGATATCGATCTCAGACCATTCTTGGCTCCTAATCAATGGTTCTCTTAGATCTTTCGTCGATTCTGATGGGGTAAACAGATCCCAAAGGGCCCCCGGGTATCTTCGATTGATATTTGTTGTGGACGTCGGCCCAGATGACCGCTGGGTACTCCACCAAATTTTATTTTAGCTGGTGCGAGGACACGGAACTTCAGGGTTAAGCCCTTGAGTGAATGTCTGAACTGCCCAATCATCCGCAGTTGGTGGAAAATTCATTCTTTCTATCTGGAATCTTGACACGAACTCCTTGAGCATCTCGTTATCCCCCTGTTTGACCTTGAAAAGGTCTGACTTCCTAGTCTCGACCTTGATGGCTCCAGCATGGGCCTTCATGAAAGCATCTGCAAGCATAGAAAAAAAGTCGAGAAAATTCGGAGGTAAATTGTGATACCACATCATTGCTCCATTGGAAAAGGTTTTCCCAAACTTTTTCAGCAACACCGACTTGATTTTGTCGTCTTCCAAGTCGTTCCCTTTGATCGTGCATATATATGAGGTTACATGCTCATTTGGATCTGTGGTCGCATTATACTTGGGAATGTCAGGCATTCAAAATATCTTCGGGATTGGCTTCGATGATGCACTCGGGGGGAAAGGCTTCTAAATAAACTCTTTGGAGTCCAGTCCCTTCAATATCGGAGGCGCTCCCAGGATCTGATCGACCCTGGAGTTGTATGTTTCCACCTTCTTGTCAATTGGCCTCAATCTTTTTCTCGCTTGACTCCACCCGTTTTGTCTATGCTTCGTGCATCTTCATTAACTAAGAAGTTTCCCGGTCCGGATCACCCGATTCCATGGCAACTTATTCGTCCCTACGAGTATTTTCCCGGGACTATTCGAGTTCCGCCCTGTTAGGGGGCGTGGATTTTGTTCTGCAACTGTGATATTACTGCTTGGTGAGCTTGCAATATTTTGAATATCAACCACAGGCTCACCCTATCACATTTACCCTCAGACGCTTCTTAAGCCGCTGGCCGAAGTCCTTCACGAATACTATTTTCGGGATCAATTGGTAAATTGATATTGATGTCCACCTGCGAGTTAGCATCGGCCAGTTCAGCGGCTGGGACGCTATTGGGATCAACAGGAGGCACATCATTACTCGGCATCACGTTATCGTTCTAGCCGTGATGGCCTGACTCAGCGTCAACGTTCAAGTGAGCAGACTAACCGTTTGACATCCTTAGGCTAACCTAGAATCAAAATTTCAAAGAAAAAGCATAAAATATGGTGTGTTATAGAGATTCATATTAGGCATCCCGAATCTCGTGGTTCTAGCACGGTCGCTTAAACTGTTATAAATGGCTTACTATCTGATTTTAATACATGTTATCCTATAGTGCAATTTTAAAGATTATTTACCGCTTTATTATTATTTTTAATAGAATTGCAACGTCGTGAAAATACATCCTGAATCACGTCACATCAATGTACCCGTGATTATTGACATATTTTGACTCCGTTGAGATTTAGATTTGGGTCACATAAATGTGCACCCGAATTTAAGAAAAGTAAATTATTAAAAGCGCGCCTAAAGATACTAACGCGTTGTTATTTTTTGGAAAGGCCGTGAAATTCGCTAAACGACACATCCCGAAATCTAAATA
The DNA here is from genome assembly GCA_026770625.1 of Nicotiana glauca. NCBI lineage: Eukaryota > Viridiplantae > Streptophyta > Magnoliopsida > Solanales > Solanaceae > Nicotiana > Nicotiana glauca. The sequence continues at coordinate 5,443 of MDKF010376110.1, read as the reverse complement.
TTTTTGTATATACAATTAATAAGGGCCCCGCAGTTTATGGTTTTTGTTTGGCGAGGCTCGTCTCATTTATTTTATTAAAAGGGAAATTCTAAAGTGACTACATTTTTCTATTAAGTTCGTCTCTAAAATAAAAGAAAAAAGTCCTAATTAATTACATGCTTGAAAAGGCCGTAACTTATTTATCGGATTAAGACAAATGCAAACGAAAAATTGCGATCGAGCTTGCACAAAGGTAGATTGTTTCGTGCCTCATTTATAAATGAATATTACTTAAAGTTTGAAATTATAAACAGAATACAGATTTGACAAATAATGCTACCAAAACAAACTAATTATTCTTAAACTAGTTTAGACTAACATTATTGGATGAAATTAATCGTTGGAATTAACTGCACGAAATTCAGAATCATTTGGAATTCGTTATTTAAAATTGTTTGAAACTAAAACTAACCTTAATCACTAAAGCCTATTCGAAGGTTTGTTACACTTATTATCATTAGTATTTAAAGGTACGTTAACACATCTTATTCGAACTCAACTCATGCCTACCGGATCAATGACCTTAGCTTTACTACACCGAGCCATACTTCAAATATAACATACCTCCCGGCCCTGCGAATTTACTGGCCGTTTTGATTCTGCCTATCTCCTACTTTACTGATTTGAGCCAACATTTTAACAACATACTCATTTTTCAGATTACCACTACGGGATATAACATTTATAAGCTATCTACATAGTTTGATATTTCGTCATAAAAAAAAGTCCAAACGCCTAAAGTAGTTCCAATTACACAGTCACATTTCTATTGTTCATACAGAATACAAAAACAGAGCTAATATTGAATAAATCTACTTCATTTAACATCTATTTAATTAAAGACAACAAATAACATCCACATCTGCAGGTTTGCCGCACACTTCTATTTCGACTTCAATTTAAGTTACATCGTGGTAATTCGAAATATGTACCTGGAAATAGAATACAATGAAGAAGAAAGAGGAATGATCAGCAGTAGTAGTAACAAAACAGCAACAACCAGCAATACAGGAAACAGAACAGCCCAGTAACCAGAGTTTAATAAAAACCAGCAGAATTCCAGCAACACCCCAATGAAACAGTAACAATAACCAGCCAAAACTCAGGGAACAAACCAAATGAAAGCCCAGAAATACCAACAACAATCAACAGGCAGAAACAAAGTGAACCAGAAATGCAATAGGACAGTAGATTTCTGACTCTCTGTTTTTCAGATTCTTAAGGAAAGAAAACTCAGAACTTCGATTCAATAATAACGAACACTAATTCTGATTTTCAGTAGTCAAAGGGAAGACCTCACTTTTTCAGTTTTTAGCTCTCAAATTACTAACCTTTTTTTTAGATTGAAAGACCAGCCGATTTTTTTTTTTATTCTGAATCCCCCTTTCCTCTTTTATAACCAAACAGACCTTCCTTTCTGCTTGTGAAGACTTAAACTTCCCTAAAATCTGGCCATTCTTTTTGAATCCCACTATCTAATGTTTTCCTTATTTTCTTTCTTATTCTAAGGCATGTTATAAGGCTTGTTCCCCACTAACATTAAACTAATGTATAAGCTAGTGGTTTATTAGTGCTTGACTAACAGGCCTATTAACTTAATCAATTCTGCCCACTTTTCATTCCCAAATCCCCCCTGAATCCCCCCTGAAAATTACTGCCCTGCCCTTAAACTATTAATCAATATTAATCCATTAATTCTAAAATCTGTTCAAAACTAACGATTATCTAAAACTAAATTCTGATTACTTACTAAATTACTACAGCTATAACCAATCCTTAATCGAGCAGGGATTCAATCAAGCAAAACTGAGATCAACTAGGGGATCACACACCTAATTGTATTGAAAAATAGAAGAAAACTAGGTACATTGAATGTATCAAATAAACTCAACTCTAAATTCAAGCATATCAATAGTCTTAATCTCAATCACAAAATTAGAACAAAAAGAAACAGGGGAGGAAACCTTCAGGAATGAAACAGACTGTTATAATGTTAATCTAGCATTCAAACATGAAAGACTAATTGACGACCTTGTTAAATTAACTACACGGGCTATAACATATAGCAATTGACAATGAAACAATCATAATAAACAGACACATAGGTGATTTTAATGGCATTTGACAGAAACAGGGAGCTATAATAAAACTTAACTAATCGATGACCTTATTCAATTAATCACACAGGCTATAATATATATGTAATAATAAAAGAAACAAATTCGACCAAATAAAAGGTCTGATTGAAGATGGACAGAATAATCAAAAAAATTGAAAAATCAATAAAATTAAACTAAACAAATAAACAAATATAAACAAACACAAAATGGAACAAACAGGAAACGAAAATTACCTAAAGAACTCGGAAACTGGACGACCCTAACTTGGACTCTGACTTGGACCTTTTTTGAGGTCGAACGGACCTTAATCGAGTGTTCTTAACTGAGAACACTTCGACTAAGGTCCACTGGACACCCAAATTCCTTTAATTCGGACAAACTCCAGCCTTTGGTTTTCTAGGGTTCTTGGGATTCAATTTGGGGCTCGAAGGGTTCCAGCAAGATTCGAACCAGGCCAATGTTGTTTTGGTAACGAGGGAGGTCTGGGGGTGCCATGGTGTAAGTTTGGGGCCGGTTGGGGTAGGTTTAGGTTTTGCTCGAATCTTCAAATGAAGATTCGAGGAGTTGGGGAATGATTTGAGGCAAACGGGTACCGGATTTGGATTGGGGGTGGTCTAATGGCTTTAGGGTGTTAATTTGATGGTCGGCGGTGTCATTGTCGTCGGGTTTCAGGTGAAGGTGTGAGAGGGAGGCTAGAGTTTGGGCTATGGTGTTCGTCTCTGAGAGAGATGAAGAGGGGGGTGTTTGGTTTGGGGGGCGGGGTATGGGATTAGGAATATATATTGGGGGATAGAATTAGATCTTGGCCGTTTGATCAATTGAGATCAACGGCCTGGATCACTTCATTAACTAGGAATGACACCGTTTAGATTAAGAAGGGGGGTCGGTTGGATGAGGTAACGGGTCGGGTTTGAGGAACGGGTCGAGAGATGGAATCCTGGCCGTTGGATTGATTTAATCCAACGGCCTTGATTAAGAGTGACCATACAACGTCGTTTTAAGATGTCTCTGGCCAGGCCAACTGGACCGGGTAAATGGGTTATTTGGGCCTGATTTTGGTCCAAAAAATAGTGGCCCAATCCGATTTTCATCATTTTTTCACTATTTTCTTCTTTTTCTTTCCTTCTCTTTTTAATTCCTAAATACCAAAATTCCTAATTTAAATTGCAAAACTGAAAATAACTTAGAAAAATATAAATTAACCCCTTAATAATTAACACACAATATTAAACACTAATTAAAAACAAAAATCACACAATTATACGTTAAATGACAAAATTACAACAAATACATATTTTTGTGATTTTCTTCTTTCAAAAAACAAATATGGTTCAGTTAATTCCTAGTTGTAAAAATAAAATCCTAAGTGCACATGCAACATATATTTTTGTATATTTTAATTAATTTAAACAAGACAAACATTTACAGACAAAGCACAAATAATTAAGCAAATTCTCAAAATTGTACACCGAGGAAATTTGTTTTATTTTTTATTTCTTTTGGAATAATTTTCGTGAAGCAAAAATCACGTGCTCACAGCTACCCCTCTTTGTCCGAAAACACGAAGAGTTTTCGAGCAAAGATAAAGTGAGCGGATATGAGCGATTTTTGCCCGTTTGAGTACTCTGTGTGAAGCATTTTTTGAAAGATTTGACCGAACCTTTGCTTCAAAAGGTCTCCTACATATCCCTAGCTAAAAGGGAATCAGGTCAATGTAGTTCGAGAAGTTTCGGTAACTGGGACTACCATGAAGCTGTGATCTTGCTGTTACTGTTGTTGCTGCTGTTACTGCTTACTGGCCTTCCTTATTACACCAAAAGGGAAATCGAAGCTAAGCTAGCTACGCCTATCAACTATGAGTTACAAGATCCATATTTACAATTCTCTTGAAACTTGATCTTGAGTCTTAGTTGATTTTGCTGTGGACTTCGATCTGAATCTTGATGCTCGCAAGTTGTAGGTGTTTGCTTCTTCATGCAGCACTGGGTCAAAACAGGATAAGCGGAGCTTGTGACTTCAATAAGATTTTGAGCAATCCGCACCCTTGTTTGCTTCATATTTGAGTTCATTTCCTTTTTTTTTCTTTTCTATTTTTTGATTCTGGATTGAGACTCATTCCATTGGTCATCTCGCACCTTGTGTCTTCAGATCGACCTGCTTAAAATAGCAAAACAAACAAACAAACGAAATTTTCTGCCCCAGTTTTCACTAGAAAAATTTTGTGAGTTAGTTGTGGCACATATCTAATCAATAAAATCAAGATTATGTAGGGAGATCCTCGATTTTTGGTCGGGATTTGGAAAGAACAAGATCCATGGGTTATTCCAGGGAGATCCTCGATTTTTTGGCCGGGATTCGAAAGAAAAAGCTCCTTGGGTTATGCCAGGGAGATCCTCTATTTTTTGGCCGGGATTCGAAAGAAAAATCTCCTTGGGTCATGCCAGGGAGATCCTCAGTTTTTTGGCCGGGATTTGGAAGGAAAAAGCTCCTTGGGCTATGCCAGGTAGATCCTGGGCTTTTTGGCCGGGATTCGAAAGAAAAAGCTCCTTGGGTTATGCCAAGGAGATCCTCGGTTTTTTGGCCGGGATTTGGAAGGAAAAAGCTCCTTGGGTTATGCCAGGGAGATCCTCGGTTTTTTGGCCGGGATTTGGAAGGAAAAAGCTCCTTGGGTTATGCCAGGGAGATCCTCTATTTTTTTGGCCGGGATTTGGAAAGAAAAAGCTCCTTGGGTTATGCCAGGGAGATCCTCATTTTTTTGGCCGGGATTTGGAAAGAAAAAGCTTCTTGGGTTATGCCAGGGAGATTGATCGGTGCGGACTCAACCCTTGGGAAGAGTGGGCGCTAACAACTTTTACCCGAGAGTGGTTTTGGGGTCAATTTCCTCAGGGAGCTAGTTATGTGAATCGAGTATTTGTGGAATCTAGGAAGGTGTTTTGGCTCCTAATTTTGCTTCTATCATTTTTGGTTTTTATTCTTCTGTTTATCAATTAAATTTATCAACTACAATTGTAAACTAAATTATGCTAAGTAACCATGCTAGTTGTATGCAATAAGAGAGAAGCACTAGGGTTGTAGCACTTGCCTAGGTGACTAATTAACGGGTATAGAATTTCTAATGCAAGGATGATAATTGAGGGAAATATGGATAACCGTTGCACTTAGCACTCACTCTCACACCTCTCGGTAGAGAGAGTGAGTTTTCCCAATTTACTCTCTCGAGACCAATTGGGTAGGATAATTTGCCCAAGCAACTAATGGTTCAAGTAGGGTAGTTACTCTCTCGA
>MU764215.1:9135-26850 GCA_026770625.1 Nicotiana glauca | reverse complement strand
ATACATTATGAGCAAAGGTTCTAAATGCATGTAAAACATAAAGCTTATAAGAATAATTCTAAATAATTTCATAATTGGATTTATTGAATATTCTAAAAGAAATTCTTTTCTTTTTCTTTCTTGTAAAAAAAAATACTTCACTTTATACTTTGGGAGTTCCAACTATCCTGACTTAATTCTGTCTCAGTCACTGCGTGCTCAGCAAAGGTTCGATCCCAACCTGATCGAATAGGCCCAATCCACGAGGTGTCACTCGCTTCATGGTTCTCAGTGCTCATGTATCATACCTTAGCATGACTAAGTAAATTCTAAGCAACGAGACCCTCGGCTCGTGTGCTCCCTACTTTGGCACAAGTAGTTTTAGGAAGTCAACGCCTTGGTCAGGACCTTCGGCCTGGACGATGACCCCTTCTCAGAATAAAGGATACTCCCAAAAATCTTTTCTTTCTAAAACTTCTTCTTGTGACTTTTCAAGGCTAAATCTTTTCTTTATAGAACATCATGTACATGCTCATATTGATGTCCTTAAATGTAATGCATGACATAAGAATAAAATAAACATATAAAAATATTTCTAAAGATTCTTTCTTGTTTATAAATTTTCAAGATGAAAATAGCATATAAGAATAACAAAAACATCTGAAAATTTAAGCACATATATTATAATAGATCATCTAAACTTTTGCTAGAACAATTCTAAATTAATGGGTATTCACTTGCTGTAATTAAATAAAGATAAACTCTTTTAAGTAATTCGTCAAACACCTTGTATGTGTGCTTTTGTGAGTTAAACCACTTTAGTAAAGGGCTATATCAACTCACCTCAAAACTTCTCAAGCCAATACGTATGCCCCAGTCAAATTGATATCAGTCAAACAATCGTTTCTACAAAAACTAGTGCATTCTAATCAATTTTTAAAGTACTACACATAAATATAAAATTTATTGTTAATATGGAGGAAGAAGGGAATTTAGTATTCAATTCTTACCGACTACTACTTTAAGATAATTGACAATAAGAAATTTTTATATACCTTGGTTCAAGAATTAGTGCTTTTGTAAAGAACCCTAGGATTTTCGTTGTCTGCGTAAATCGTCTTGCTGCCTCTGTTTTTGTTCTGTTCTTTGCGAAGGAAAAGAATGTCCCTCTGTTTCGCTGGTACTAATAGCCCTTTATGGGCTTTTAGGTTTTTCCCCCATGATTCTTTTATTTGTTTTATTGCTTTTATTGTGTTTTTGGTTTTTCTCTTTCTTTTTTTTTTCATTTAACAAAGATTAATAACATCCAATTTTAATAATAAAAAAATGTTAGAACTCTTAATATATATATATATATATATATATATATATATAATAAAAATAGTAATAATTTAGTTATATAGTTAGGGTGTCTCGAAACTTGTATAAATTTGAGGAGTAGTACAAAAGGTTGGTATTGAACCAAACTGGTGAGACGAAATTGTTATTGCATGCCTATGGCATTAAGGACGGAAATACAAAGTACTTAATTCACACTCTCAAGGGTAAAAACAATAAAGGCAAGCACTCCTTTCATCACTCGTCGAATTGCAGGCTTAGGGAAAGGCAAGCATATTGCAGATCGGAGGGATGCATCGAATAACTGAGTGACTGAAGAATTCTATGGAATGGAGTGGAAGCAGTGGCATATACTAGGGAATGGAGAGTTCCCTACACTTAAGAGATTTTTGATTTTCTGAATGAGATGTCTGGTGTAGTATATTTATGTAAATTTCTAACATAGTCTGTTTTTCCCCAACCATCAATTCCCTTACAAGGCTTTCCACTTCGTCCCTCTTCACATCACTATCAATCTCCATTCCAACATCCCATTTAGTGACGGAAAACCAACAATTTGTTTGTTGTTCAGCTATAAATGGCCAGCATATCATAGACACCCCACTTGTCACGGCCCAAAATCCACTAAGGGTCGTGGTGGCACCGGACACCTCTATCAGGCCAGCCAACTAACTCATCTATAATTTCCTCTTTTAATACTTTAGAAAATCTTAGGTTTTTCCTTTCAATTTTCATAAATATAATATCACTTCATGGATTCAAATTTAAATAATAACAGTTCGTACAAAGTTTTACTGAAACAATCCCAGAAACCCGGTGTCACAAGTGCATGAGCAACTACTGGCAATGATATAAATACAACACAACATCTGTCCGGAATACAATGGACAGAAGGAAATACAATTACTAGGAAGGGACTTTAAAAGCTGCGGGCCGCCTTGAATACTGCAACTCACCTAGTCCCCGAATCGTCCGTGTTGCTGCGCCCAGTAGGCCGCTAAAGTATCAAGTACCTGTGCAACAAAAATGCACAGAAGTGTAGTATGAGTACATAATCAACGTGTACTCAGTGAGTGTCCCGCCTAATCCCGAAGGTGTAGAGACGTGATGATCAACTTTGACACACTCTAACAGTCCAATGGTCATTTATCCTCAATACACATATTAAACCGTGGATTTATTCTTTATAGACATGATTCTAATCCAAATAGAGGAAACGAATAAGCACATAGTTATTTCATAGAAAAATTTCCCGAATTTCTCTTTAAAACATAATCCAAATATACTTAAGCCACAAAAGGGCAATAATAACTTAATTAAGTTCACACAGCAACACAAGCATGCTCATACCGAGGTNTTAATCTACTGAGGCGTTCGGCCCGTTCCAAAATAAACACACACAGACAGATAAACAGTCAGGAAGTCAACGTGGAGAAAATATCTAGGAAAGGTCAATTCTCTTTATTTATTTGGGAAAAACGAAGCTCAAGTCTTTTAGAAAATCCAATTATTAATTTAACGTGATTTAAGCAATCTAAGCCATCAATGATCCCACAATTAATCCACATATAACATGCTTTTTGGGTCCTAAACTACACGGACAATAGCATAATAGTAGCTACGCACGGAATCTAGTCAACTCGTGCGCGCGTAGCCCCCACAACTAGGAGCACAAAATCAATTTAACTCACCTATGGGGTAATTTTCCCCTCACATAATTAGAAAGGAGACTCACCTCTCTCCGAAGACTCGCAACCGGCATTCTCCATCCTTTCGAAGACTTGAACCAATGCACAACGCCCTGAAACTAGCCAATGATCACACAAATCCATTAATACATGCTCAACTATACCTTACAACTCAATTTACAACAATTCCTAACCCCGAACGAAAAGTTGACCAAAATACATTCGGGCCCACGTGGTCGGAATCCAATTTTTTTTTTGAATGTAAAGATTACCCATAACCTTAGGAACTCAAATATATAGATTTCTCCTAATTCCATACTCAAAGTCGTGGCTAAAATCCAAGATTTATAATTTTCTAGGTTTCCAACCAAAACTCCAATTTTTATACTAATTTTCATGCCTAAATCCATATATAATCAATGTATTTAGCTCTTAAAATTTGGTGGGAAAAACTTACCTTAGCATGGTTGATGAAGATCCTCTCTTGAACCCTCCAAAAATTGTCAAATGAAGTGGGAGAAAATGAGTGAAATGAACAAAATCTTACTTTTAAAATAACCCTCTGCCTTCAGCACTTTTCGCTTCTGCGATGCAATTTCCGCTTCTGCGGATGTCGCTTCTGCGACTTTCTAACCGCTTCTACGGTTTTGGGCTTGAGGGGGCTGACCAATTCTGCGGTACCTGGGCCACTTTTGTAATTTTCCTTGGGCCTGTCCCCTTCCGCTTCTGCGAGATTTTGACCGCATCTGCGGTCTAAGAACCGCAGATGCGGTTATGACAGAAGCAGCATCCTTCAGCCTTCCAAAATTCCATTTTTGATCCGTTAACCACTCGGAATCCACCCGAGGCCCCCGGGACCCCAACCAATCATACCAACCAATCCCAAAACACATTACGGACTTGCTCGAGGCCTCAAATCATAACAAAAAATGCCAAAACCATGAATTACACATCGATTCAAGCTTTATGAACTTTGAAACTTCAAACTTCTATTTCCGATGTTTAAGCCTATCAAATCATGTCCGATTGACTTCAAATTTTGCACACAAGTCATATTTGACATTACGGACCTACTCCAACTTTCAAAATTGGATTCCGACCCCGATATCAAAAAGTCAACCCCCGGTCAAACTCTTCCAAAAACCTTCAAATTTCTATCTTTAGCCAAATGGCTTCAAAATGACCTACGGACCTCCGAATTCACTTCCGATCACGCCCCTAACTCCAGAATCACCATACGGAGCTATGCACGTCTCAAAATTCCAAACGGACATTGATAACACTGAAATGCTCTTCAAGCCAAACTTGTGAAATTTCTTCAAAAATGCTAACTTCCACAATGGGCGCCAAAACGCTCTCGAGTTATCCGAAACCCGAACTGGGCATATGCCCAAGTCCGATATCATCATACGAACCTGCTGGAACCTTCAAATCCCGATTCCGAGGTCGTTTACTCAAAAATCCAATCTTAGTTCATTCATTCAACTTTAAGCTTCTCAAATGAGAATTTTTCATTTAAATTTAACTCCAATCTTCCTGAATTTAAATTTCAACCATGCGAACAAGTCATAATACCCTAAATGAAGTTGTTCATGTCCTCCGACTGCTGAGCGGAGCGTTGGTACTCAAAAAGACCCGTCGGGTCGTTACACCACCGCTTATACTTTCGAGCGTCGAATTCCAGCCACTACGAGTCAAGAATCCTCCAATTGCTGGATCGCTAAGTACTTCTTGTGAACACCAACTAGCAAGCATACATCTGTTATTCTTCGTTTCTTCCACGAATTCGGGTGGAAGAATCGATGCATCACCTGAAACAATATTAGATCTTATGATCCACTAGAATGTTTGTTGGTTGTTTGCAAGTCCCCAAGCAAACTCAATAAGTTGGTTAGGAGTCATAACAGTAACGCTTCCAAAGTTAACATAAACAACACTTGGTGTAATTGTTGTAGTCGATGCATACTTGGTGAATTGGCCAAATCTGGTGCATATCCTCGCCCACACTTAGATCATGTCGGATTGCTGTAAAGTGGTCACCATCTCTGTATCATCATCTGCCCTGGGACACAAGGAGAGTTGCACTTGTCCATCACTTCAGTATGCATCTGGTATGCCACCTAAAGTTCTATCCTCTTCTTAACATAAGCTAAGTGATTCTCCAGATAAATATTGTTATTTATTTTTTAAAACTTCTTTTGCTTTTTCAAGGTAAGTTGGCGCGGTTGCATCTGATAGCAAATACTGAGATTTTGTTAGTATTTCGATCTTTAGACAGTAGTTAATCTATCAGCTTTTTGTTTTAAATATTCATAGATTTGGAGATCATGAAGTTTCTTTCAAATTCTTTCCATTACTCAACTTCGAGTGGCACCTCAGAACTTGGGGAAAGGCAAGGAAACATATGCTACTCTGAATGATTTCAAGGTTAGATAACAAACAATGATTCGGTCATATTTCAGTTACCACGAAATTTATATTTGTACTGGTAGTAGTTTTCAATTTACTCGTTAGACTTGACAGCATAACCAAGAAAGAGCCATCTCATTTTATTTCTTTTGTTTCAGTTGATGCATATTAGTTCTTCAAACTATGATGTAGAGTTACTTGGTATTTTATTTTGAGGATTTCCTCCCTTCCTTTTCTACTAGCTTGATTTGGCCGTTGATACATTGTCATTGTTGCAGTTGTTCAATCTTCTGTTCGTTGTTCTTAAACTCCAGTCAATTCGTGGAATCACAAGGAAGAGCACAAATGGTCTGAAACATGCAACATCTATTTCACAATCAGGTACTTTTTCCCTATTCTTTTTTAAGAAGACATCATCAATTTTGGAATGCAAAATATATGGATGAAGATCTCCAAACTCAGTTCTTTTTCATCACGTATTGCTTTGTTCATTTTGATCTTTGAGTTTCTAACCACCCTGCATTTGATATGTAATACCGATAGATGTTCTCATTTTCCGAACTTCTAGAGGATAGTTGAATGGATATTAAATTGTCACCTTCCAACTTCATTTTATTTGTTTGTGTTTTTTTTTTTCCTTTCCCTTTTCAGCCTCATGTGGCAGCTTATAACTTGAAAATCATCATCAATTTGCATCAGAGGTTAGGAAACAGAACGGACGTATCATGATGTCGTTGAAACTATGCTCGATCTTGAGTAATTGAGAAGCCTTCAGTTCTTGAATAATCGTTAAACCAGTAACATCAGAGATGAAATGGCAGCTTGGCTCCCTTGATTTTGCTTCGTTCTTCTAGCTTCTTCATCGTAAAAAAATGATTGTGAGCTATGACATATTGAAACTTCTTCAGTTTGGTTTTTATGAATTGTTGAGAAGGGAAAGCTGTTGAGATAGTTAAGTTACTCTGAGAATGGACTTTCTATTAGGCCTTTCTGCTCTGGTTACGTTTGGCCAACAAAAAGCAAAAGACGACATAGTTATTGGACTTTCTGTATTGAACAATCTGAACTTCTGGACGTGAACGGTTAGAGCAAATTGTAAATGCGTTGTAAAATGTAAGAGAAACAAAGGAGATTGCTACAACTTTGTTTGCTACTGGTGTCAATGATCTCATTCTCGCGAAGTCATTCAATACTGATGTCATTGTTGCTCGTTGAATTTCTGAATAAAACTTCACCTCTGAATCCAGTACACATGTGCAAAAAAGATTCATGTGTAATGTTTTCAATTTTTCTTAGTTGGTTGGTAATCTTATACATTATGATATTGGATGTTCATTTTCTATTCATTTGTCTTTACAAGTTTCCTACTAATATGCAACTTTTAGTCTGCTGTCTAAATCCAAAGAGGTTATAACAGTTGACCAAACAGCCCCTCATGACCAAAGTTGGTCGGTAAAGTGGTCAACAGGTTGACCCAGATGGTCAGCATTGAGTAGTCAAAGAAAATTTTACATTATCGACCAACTTTGGTTGATAAAGTGGGATCCAGTTAAAATTTTTTAATAGTTATATTATTATTTAAATATTTTATAAAATATAAAGAAATCTTATTTAATATTACCGACCAACTAATACAGGGGAAGAATTTACTGACCAACTTTGGTCGCTTTTTTTTTAATATCTGGAAAGTAACCGACCAAGACCCTTCTCGACACCATGAGCGTTCCTTCCGTCTTCTCCGTGATCGTTCCTCCCGTCCTCCCCGTGGTCATTCTTCATGTCCTCCACAAGACCCTTCTCGACACCGTCTTTTTGATGAAAGTTCATCAGACGGTGATGATGATGTTGTACAAAAAACTCCTTGACTTGTACTCCCCATATCTTTTCCTATTTGGAAATATTTTATCTTTATGCAATGATTTATAGCCACACAAAATATATGTGCTTTATTTTACACTACAAATTCAAGAGTCTTCTCTCTTTTCTTAAACTTCATGCCCAGCCAAACGGGTTCACATAAATTGAAACGGAGGGAGTATATACTTTGAACTAGACAAATAGAACCGGTTCTTAACTAGTTGTAATAAGCAGGGAAAATGCATAAGTACCTATCACGATCCGGATTTCCCACCCTCGAGAGTCATGATGGTACCTACTCATAGTAGCTAGGCAAGCCGCAAAATAAAGAATCACTAACTCTTTCATTTTAGCTTTTTTAACAATTTAAATTAATAGGTAATCAACATTGAATATTAACAATAAATAGAACAAGCGGAAGACTTACACTAATAAAATAAACAAAACCAGTACTACAATGCCAACATACGCCTCTACCCGGAATCCGGTTTCACAATATCACAGACTGTCTATGAGTACTACATACAAGTGTCTGGAAAGAAAATACAATCTGTCTCGGAAACATTTGAAAACAGAACACATAATAAGATAGAAGAGAACACCAGGCCTGCGGACGCTTGCAAGACTACCTCGGGATCTGTAGCTGGACTGAAGGCAGCCCAAAAGCTGCTCCGGAATCTGCACATAGTGCAGAGTGTAGCATCAACACAACCGACCCCATGTGCTGGTAAGTGCCTAGAGTAACCTCGGCGAAGTAGTGATGAGGCTAGGACCATACTGCCAAATAAACTTATGCAGTTATATAATATGCAACTGAAAATAAAGCAGGAATAACAAGTAAAGATGGTAGGGGGTACATGCTACGGGGGGGGGGGGTTATGTCAATATCAACAGTAAATCGAGAAAAAGCATAAGGACAACTTAGAATCTACAACAACACAACAAAGAACTTGTACCCAATCTATAAACACTTTATATCATCAATTGTTGTGGGCGCGCAACCCGATCCTATCACATAACCACACTGTTGCGGTATGCAACCCGATCCATATCATTTAACACTGTTGCGGTGTGCAACCCGATCCAATTATATAATTGTTACATCGTGCAACCGATCCAATCATATCATTGTTGCGGTGTGCAATCCGATCAACATATAATATTGTTGCGGCGTGCGACCCGATCCAATTATATACTTATTGTGGCGCGCAACCTGATCCTTATATACAATCAACAACAATCATAACAAGAGTCCTGGCAAGCGATCAATCAAGAGCTACACTATCCCGGCAAGGGATTCAACAGTATAAGTAAACTACGTCCTGGCAAGGGAGAAACAACTATAACCAAACTTGTTCCAATAACTAACTACCTCAGCTAACACCAATACTTAGTCATAAGTAATTTCCATAAGAATAATCATATCAACTAAAGCATCCGTAGTATTATTTAGGAACACAACAAATTTCAATTTAAGACTCACGGTCATTCTCGACACAAACGTATAGAAATTCGTCACCATGCCTATACGTCGTACTCATCAAGAAACAAGTAGAAAATAGGACACAACTCCTAATCCCTCAAGCTAAGGTCAGACCAAACACTTACCTCGACTCCAATGATCCAAATTAAGCCTCAAGAACCGCTTTTTCTTTCGAATTTGGCTCCAAATCAATTTTATCTAGACATAATCGACTTACTAGCATCAATAAACGCTAAACAATCCAATTCCAATGCTTAATTATAGCTTTCCCATCATGCTTCCCAAAAAGTCAAAAAATTGACCCCGGGCCCGCTTCGTCAAAATACGAGGTTCGGACCAAACCCAATCACTCATTCACCTACGAGCCTGAATATATAATTTATTTTGAATTTTGACCCCAAAATGAGGTCAAATTCCCGAATAGTGAAAAAGCCCCAACTCTACCCAAATCCACCCAAATCCCTAATTTTTCACCCTTAGTCTCATGTTTTAGGCCTAGAAATCTAATGGGTGTTGACAAAAATGGAAGAAAACGAGCTTAGGATTACATACCTATGAAGGTATGGTGAAGTTTATCTTCAAACATCGCCTAATAGGTGTGGAGAAGAAGAAGTTTGTGAAAAGTGGTGATATTCCCGTAATACATTCTGTTTTTGAACTTAAAAATAACTGGCCGGATTTTGGTCTATGCGATCGCGAAGAAAGGAATGCGATCGCATAGGGTAAGGGAGATTGGTCACTACGATCGCGGTCAAGGTAGTGCGATTGCATAGAAGAAAACGGGTTCCCTTCCCAGGCTTGGTTTAATACATTGCGATAGCGGAAGAAACAATGCGATCACATAGAACAATTTGTGACCTCTCAGAATTTACTCTACGCGATCACGGAAGGACCTATGCGATCACATAGCACCAAAATAGGACCACTGAAGTTTACACTATGCGATCGCGAGCCTTTCTATGCGATCGCATAGTACAAAATAACTGGACACCAGCAACAGCAGAAAACCAGATTTTTCTAAGTCTAAATCACCCCGACGCCTATCCGAAAATCACCCGAGCCCTCGGGCCTCCATACCATCTATACACACAACATCATAAACATCGAATTAAACCTCAAAATTAATGAAATATTTCACAACTTCTTAAAACATCAAATTTTGCATTTAAGGTCCAAATCACGTAAAATGAAATCCGTTTTTTTTCGAAACTTCACAGACTCATCTTATTTCACATACAAGACATGTACTGGGCTCCGGAACGAGAATACGGGCCCTATGGGACCGTCAAATCACGGGTTCGGGTCCATTTCCCCAAAATATTGACCGAAGTCATCTTAAATGCATTTTAAGTCAAAATTTTAACATTTTCACAAAATTTTCACATAATAGCTTTCCGGCTATGCGCCTGGACTGTGCACACAAATCGACAGGATGCTAAAAGAGTCTTTTAAGGCCTCGGAACGCAGAATTCATTTTGAAAACAAGTGATGACCCAAAATAACCATTCGTTCTTGAACGAACATAAGAAGGAATTACCTGAGCCGAGGAAAAGATGAACAGCTCCGCATATTGAACTCGGACTCCCAGGTCGATGCCTCAGCAGGTTGACCTTTCTACTGCACACGAACAGAAAGAACACTCTTCGATCTCAACTGACAAACCTACCGGTCTAGAATGGCTACTGGCTCCTCCTCAGAAGAAAAGTCCTTGTCCAATTGGACAATGCTGAAATCTAACTTGTGGGATGTATCGTCGTGATATTTTCGAAGCATAGACACATGAAACACCGGATGCACGACTCATAAGCTCGACGAAAATGCATGACTATAAGCCACCTATCCCACTCGATCAAGGATCTCAAACGGGCCAATGAATCTAGGGATAAGCTTGCCCTTCTTCCCAAATCTCATCACGCCCTTCATAGGAGACACTCGAAGCAATACCCGCTCACCCACCATGAATGGCAAATCACGAACCTTGCGGTCGGCATAACTTTTTTGCCTTGACCGAGCTGTACGAAGCCTATCCTGAATAATATTGACCTTGTCCAAGGCATCCTCACCTCTGTACCCAGCAACCGAGCCTCTCTTCGCTCAAACCATCTAATCGGTGACTGACACCGCCTACCGTACAAAGATTCATAAGAAGCCATCTGGATACTCTACTGGTAGCTATTGTTGTAGGGAAACTCTGCTAAAGGTAAAAACTGATCCCACAAGCCTCTAAAGTCAATGGCACAAGCTCGGAGCATATCCTCCAAAATATGAATAGTCCGCTCGGACTGCCCGTTCGTTTGAGGATGAAATGTTATGCTCAACTCAACCCATGTGCCCAACTCTCGCTGAATTGCTCTCTAGAAATGTGAGGTAAATTGCGTACCTCGATTCAAAATAATAGACACGGGCACACCATGAAGACGAACAATCTCCCAGATATAGATCTCAGCTAACCTCTCGGAAGAATATGAGACTACCACATGAATGAAATGTGCTGACGTGGTCAGCTTATCAACAATAACCTACACTGCATCGAACTTCCTCTGCGTCTCTGGGAGTCCAACAAAGAAGTCCATAGTGATACGCTCCCACTTCCACTTAGGAATCTCAATCTTCTGAAATGAACCACCGGGCCTCCGGTGCTTGTACTTAACCTGCTGACAATTCAAACACTGAGCCACATATGCAACGATATCCTTCTTCATTCTCCGCCACCAATAATGCTACCGTAAATCCTGATACATCTTTGCACCGTACGGATGAATAGAGTACCAGGAGTTATGGTCCTCCTCCAAAATCAACACTTGAAGCCCATCTACATTAGCCACACAAACTTGACCCTGCAATATCAAAACACTATTATCTCCTAAGGTAACCTACTTGGCACCTCCGTGTCTCTAAGGATACATAAATGGGGATCATCATACTATCGATCACGGATATGCTCCAACAAAGAAGAACGAGCGACCGTGCAAGCTAACACCCGACTGGGCTCATAAACATCCAACCTCACGAACTGATTGGCCAAACCCTGAACATCCAAAGCAAGCGGTCTCTCACCGACCGGAATATTAGTAAGACTGCCCATACTGGCTGACTTCCTACTCAAAACATTGGCCACCACATTAGCCTTTCCCGAATGATATAAGATAGTGATATCATAGTCCTTTAACAACTCCAACCACCTTCTCTGCCTCAAATTCAACTCATTTTTCTTGAACAAATACTGCAGACTCTTGTGATCCGTGAACACCTCACATGCCACGCCATACAGATAATGCCTCCAAAATTTCAACACGTGAACAATGGCTGCCAACTCTAAATCATGAACCGAATAGTTCTTCTCATGAATCTTTAATTGCCGTGAAGCATAGGAAATGACCTTGCCATCCTGCATCAATACCGCACTAAGTCTAATACAAGATGCATCACAATAAACTATATAAGGCCCTGAACCTGAGGCCAAAACCAACACCGGTGTCATAGTCAGAGCTATCTTGAGCTTCGAAAAGCTCACCTCACACTCATCCGACCATCTGAATTGGGCACCCTTCTGGGTCAACTTGGTCATCAGGGATGCGATAGATGAAAACCCCTCCACGAACCGATGACAGTAGCCTGCCAATCCCAAGAAACTCCGAATATTTTTAGCCGATGTTGGACTAGGCTAGTTCTTGACTGCCTCAATCTCTTTCGGATTAACCTAAATACCCTCTGCTGATACAACATGACCTAGGAATGAAACTAAACTGAACCAGAACTCACACTTCGAAAACTTAGCATACAACTCACTATCCCTCAGAGTTTGAAGAACCACTCGAAGGTGTTGCTCGTGCTCCTCCCAGCTGCAGGAATATATCAAAATATCATTAATGAAGACTATCACGAACGAATCCAGATAAGTCCTGAACACTCAGTTCATCAACTCCATAAAAGCTGCTAGGTCATGTGTCAATCCGTATGACATCACCAAGAACTCATAATACCCGTACCTAGTGCAGAAAGCTGTCTTAGGGATATTGGATGCCCTAATCCTTAACTGATGGTAGCCAGATCTCAAGTCAATCTTCGAAAATATCTTGGAAACCTAAAGCTGATCAAACAAATCATCAATCCTCACAATGGATACTTATTCTTGATTATAACCTTGTTCAACTATCGGTAATCAATACACATTCTCATCGATCCATCCTTTTTCTTAACGAACAACATAGGCGTACCCCAAGGAGAAATACTAGGTCTAATGAAACCCTTCTCAAGCAAATCTTGCAACTTCTCCTTCAACTCTTTCAACTCATGTGGGGTCATATGATACGACAGAATAGAAATGGGCTAAGTGCTCAGAGAAAAATCGATGCAGATGTCAATATCCTAGTCGGGTGGCATACCCGGTAGGTCTGAAGGAAATACCTTAGGGAACTCATGAACAACAGGCACAAAATCAGTAGAAGGAACCTCGACACTAGAATCACGAACATATGCAAAATAGGGCAAACACCCCTTCTCGACCATACATCGAGCCTTCACATAAAAGATAACACTACGGGGAGAATGACCAAGAGTCTCTCTCCACTCTAAACGAGGTAAACCCGACAAGGCTAAGGTCACAGTCTTGGCATGACAGTCCAAGATAGCATGGTAAGGTGATAACAGTCCATCCCCAATATGTCATCGAAATCAACCATGTCCAGAAGCAACAAACCTATACGAGTCTCAAGACCCCCAATCATAACTATACAAGAGCGATAAACTCGATCTACCATAATAGAATCACCCACCAGTGTAGACATATAAACAGGAGCACTCAAGGAATCACTAGGCATGACCAGATACGGTGCAAAGTAAGAAGACACATAAGAGTATGTAGATCCTGGATCAAATAACACTGAAGCATCCCTACTACAAACCAAAATCGTACTTGTGATAACTGTATCAGAAGCATCATCCTAAGGACTGGCTGGAAGAGCATAAAATTGGGGTTGGGCCCTACCACCCTAGACTACATGTCACGACCCAAACCCGGTCATGATGGCGCCCAACCATATAGCTAGGCAAGCCTGACCAATTATCACTCGGAAACCCAACCTGATAACTCATTACCGACAATTTGTGGGAATTTAATAGTTAAAAATAATAAGCCGATGTTTAAAATAAAAACAATACGGAACATACCGAAATATCCGACGAAACACTCCCAACAGAATCTTGGGTCACGAGTCTAGAGCCTATAAACAACGGAGTAACAAATATTCGAAAATATATATGTCTAGAATGCAAAAATAAAACTGAATAAAAGGGAGAAGTCGGGTCTTGCGAATGTCAGGCATCTACCTCGACAACTTTGATAAAAACTCTGCAGCTGGTGCGACTGGCGCAACTGGAGCAACCGGTGCAACTGGCTGAGCTAGGGCTACCTCTGGTGTCTGTAATCCCTGTACAACCTGCTCGGGTGTGCAAGCTGCGGGGGTCTGATGACCACCCCCGGTCTGAGAAGTAGCTACAGCAGTAGAGGCTGAAACTGCCTGAGCCAGACCAGTGCAAACATATACGATCTGAGCTAAAGCCTCCTGAAGGCTAGGAATCACGATAGGCATTGCCGGTGCCTGAACGGGTGCTGCTGGAGAATCTACCGCTGGGGGTTAGTCCTGAATGAGGGCAACTGGTGCTGCCTCTACTGCTCTGCCTCGACCATGACCACGGTCGCGCCCACGGCCTCTGGCGGGTGGCAATGGTGGTCGTCCGCCACGTTCGGTAGCACGAGTTTTCGCCATCTGCGAGAGAATCGAATACAGAAGTTTAGTTCTCGGAACAACAAATCCGCACGACAAGAGTTAAAGAATATGAAGTGTTTCCTAAAGGTTCTGTAGCCTCTCGAGGATAAATACAGACGTCTCCGTACCGATCCGCGAGACTCTACTAACCGGCTCAAGACTCATGAGGCCTAGTAACCTAAGCTCTGATACCAACTTGTCACAACCCTAATCCCGGTTGTGATGGTGCCCAACACAATTTCTAGGAAAGCTCGACTATTTATACTCTCCACCCGAGCATGAAACTCAAAACCAGTTATTTGAATACCATTGACAAAACAATAAAGCTAAAAGTTTTAAACTGATAGATAGAAACCAAACTGAATATCAAGATAACACCGAATACACTTCCAAAGACCTAGGGCTCATGAGTCTAGAGCATCTAACAATACAGAGTAATAAGACTTCAATAATACAAGTGTTCAAAACTGCGGAAAAATGATGAAGGGATAGGGGAGGAGACGGGTCCTGCGGACGTTAGGCAGCTACCTCGACAACTCCGGTAAAGCTCTGTAACGGCAAATAGCTCAGCTAAGCTCTCGAGACACCTGAATCTGCACACATGGTGCAGGGAGTAAAGTGAGTACTTTCAACTTAGTGGTAATAGACATGTATAATGACGGATAGTAAGAAATACCGAAATACAACAATGCAAAGATTTAATCAATACTCCTACACATTTAACAGTGATACAACAACAACTAATGACAGATAAGGCAGGCAGATATCGATGCATCAATGCAATGCAATACACATGACCACTACGGCACGCTGCCTAAACCATTTCAACTCCAGGTACCTATCTCAACTAATTTCAGAGGGGATGCAGCTAGCAATATCCAACTATACGAATCAAACTTGGATCAATAATATCCTACACCCCCTATCCCCTCACATGAGTCACACTCTAATCCAAGAGATGCAGCATCAATGGAATCTCCCCCAAATACCCAATCAATTCATCAACCTCCCAATGACCCTGCCATTCTTCCCTTCGGAGGAGAGCATGACAATCAACCCTATTTTCATTCCCTGTAACAACTATGCAGCCCAGGAAAGCAACAACCCACCAAACCTGGCAGCAACAAATCCAAATCAGAACAACATGCAAGCCAATGTACCAGAACCAAACCCTCCACAACCTCCAGTAGAGGAAGAAGAAGAACTCCATCCACAAGGTACTCAACCGAGGGTCGAGTTCTCAAGCCTAAATAAAGTAAAAATACTACTCTTCCCGGAGCTATGGAGCAAGAGATACATCTTCAGTTGCCCGATCACCATGTACAAATGCTCAATGCATGTACGCCCTCCTCAAGATCCCACCGTATGAAAGCATACAATTATACCGGTTCCATCAAGAAGAAGGAGCCACAACTCGGTGGATAGGGACTCCATTGTGATACAACCCCAAATACCCCTAATGAATATAGCAACTACTATCATTTTCTGGAACATTAGGGGTGGAAACAATGACGATTTTCGTCGATGTTTCAGAGATCTTCTTGATACTCATAAACCCTGCTTGGTAGACCTCTTTGAGACTAGGATGCGCATGCATGCATCTCTCCTTGAGGAATTTAACTTCTCTGAACACATAGAAGTTCCTGCTGAAGGACAGTCAGGAGGCATGGCTGTCCTAAACAACCATGATGCTATAACTGTGGAGCATTTCACTAGGAATGCCCAAGAAATACATGCTCTGTTACAGGTTCGTCCTTTTAACTTTACTTGGCTTTTTTCGACTGTATATGCTAGTACTCAAGTTTATCATAGAGATAATATGTGGGATAATCTAAAGAAGCTCTTTAAAAATTACAAGGGCCGATGGATGATAGAGGGAGATTTTAATGATATAATTAGTTCTTATGAGAAAATAGGCGGACGCCCCCTAAAAATAATAGAGCCTCAAAAATTAGTGATAACATCGACTATTTCAACCTTATAGATCTTGGATTTGAAGGGAGTAAATTTACTTGGTCAAATCATAGAAAGAAAAAATGTCTAATAATGGAGAGACTAGATTGGGTATTAGCTAATGAAGACTGGTTAAATAATTTTCCTAAGGCAAGTGTTACTCATCTCCCAAAAACTCACTCCGATCACAAACCTATACTTGTTAAACTCAATAATATTAATCATAGTTCTGGAAAAAAAATTCGGCTGGAAAGTATATGGTGCAACCATCCAAACTTTGGTAACATAGTCAAAAATCAGTGGATGGATACAGACCTATTAGTGGCTACAAATTCTTTTACAAACTATACTAAAAAATGGAGAAAGGAACAGTTTGGGAACATCTTTAGGGAAAAACGAATTCTTCTAGAAAGAATAAACCGAATCCAAAACTCCCCTGACTATGGTAATAGCTCCTTCCTTGATAACTTGGAAAATTGCTTGATTACAAAGTACAATAATATACTCAAATTGGAAGAGGACTATTGGAAACTTAGATCCAGATTAATTGGCTAAATGAATGTGATGCAAACACTAACTTCTTCCAAATAAGTGCCTCTAATAAAAAGAGACATAACCACATTAGCTTCTTTAGGAATAGGGAAGGAACACTTCCTTGAACACTTCTCTGAGTTGTTTAGTACTGTCCATATTTGAGAAAATGCACAATTACCCCCTGACCTATACTCGAAATTCCAACTACACAATTTTTCTATACCTCCCCTAAACTTATTTTAAATGTAATTGTTT
Organism: Nicotiana glauca; assembly: GCA_026770625.1. Classification (NCBI taxonomy): domain Eukaryota; kingdom Viridiplantae; phylum Streptophyta; class Magnoliopsida; order Solanales; family Solanaceae; genus Nicotiana; species Nicotiana glauca. The sequence continues at coordinate 9,586 of MU764215.1, read as the reverse complement.
GCACCCTTAACGCTGACGTGACACAGTGTGTGTATTTCATTCTCCCAAAGGAGAGTGAGAAGCAAGAAAAAAAAAATTCATATTATTTTTTTATTCTTTTTTACCATTTTTTATTACTTTGTTTTTCCTTTTCCTTTTCCTTTTTTTCTTTTACTTTTTTTATTTCTTCTCTAATTCCGGTGGATATTCATTCACCGACGACTTTGTCTAACCGTTTTCTTTCATTTTTTTCTTTTCACACACAAATTAAACTCCCAAAAAGATATATTCATAAGCAAAGCAAAATACACTTAGATTTGGGGGAAAAAATTAATCATCGGAAAACCTTCCCACGCCGGAAAAAAATAATGTACTAAAATTTTAACTGAATGTTTTTTCTCAACTTATATTCGTTTTTATTTCTTTTGCTCTTCCTCCCACACATAAATTACACTTTCAAGAAATTATATAT
>MU764212.1:5971-30404 GCA_026770625.1 Nicotiana glauca | reverse complement strand
GTCCTTTAATTGGAAAAACTCCCTTCCACCATGCCCCTCGCGGGGTGCGGTAGCGCCGAAAGGAGGTGTGACACCATCCATCAGATGGAGAAGCATGGAAGCATTTTGATAGGGTGTTCCCCAAGTTTGCTAGTGAACCAAGAAACATTAGGTTGGGACTATGCACAGATGGATTTACTCCATTTGTTGTCTTTGTTGCACCATATTCATGTTGGCCGGTGTTTGTTACTCCATATAATCTTCCACCAGAGTTGTGTGTGACAAGTCCATATCTATTATTAACTTGTATTGTTCCAGGTCCACGCAATCCGAAAAGTTTGATTGATGCATACTTGCAGCCTTTGATTGATGAGTTACAATTATTATGGAATCAAGGTATGAAAACATATGATATGTCAACCAAACAGAACTTTAGATTGCATGCTGCTTTGATGTGGACTATAAATGATTTTCCTGCTTATGGAATGTTGTCCGGGTGGTCGACTGCTGGAAACTTAGCTTGTCCTTGTTGTATGGAAGACACTAAAGCATTTATTTTTAAACATTGAGGTAAAAATACATGGTTCGACTGCCACCGTAGATTCTTGCCAATGAATCATGAATTTAGGCGAAATACAAGTGCATTTATGAAGAATCGAACTGATTTTGAGGAGCCACCGGCCTGCTTGTGTTCAGAAGAAATTTGGAACAAAGTAAGGGATATCCTTAAAGTAACAGAGTCTCCACCATCTAAGATACCAGGTTATGGTATCACACACAACTGGACTAAATAGAGCATATTTTGGGAATTACCTTATTGGAAGCACAATCTTCTTCGGCATAATCTAGACGTCATGCATATCGAGAAGAATTTTTTTGACAACTTGTTTAACACTATTATGGATGTTACTAACAAGACAAAAGATAACTTGAAGGCCATGATGGACTTAAAGGAATATTGTAGGCGAAGTGAGTTGTATCTGACATACTTTAACAACAAGATACAGAAGCCCAAAGCCAATTACACGTTCACCTTGGATGAGAGAAGGGAGATTTGTAGTTGGGTTAACAATTTGAGGATGCCTGATGGGTACGCATCAAATTTATCCAGGTGTGTTGACATGAAAAAAGGGAAGTTGGCGTCAATGAAAAACCACGATTGTCATATTTTCATGGAAGCGTTGATGCCTATTGCGTTCAATGCATTGCCCGAACGAATATGGAAACCGATTACAGAGATAAGTTATTTTTTCAAGGATTTGTGTTCTAGCACATTGAGGGTGGATAACTTAATTTATATGGAGAGTAATATTATCTTAACTTTAAACAAGCTGGCAAAAAAAATTTCTCTTGATTTTTGATGATATGCTATAATTACGTATTTTAGTCAGTTATTACACTCTAATTCACTGCACTTTAGTTGAGTTTGCACTTTAATCGCTAGTGTTTTGCACTAACGGTATATTTTATGCCTTGTAGAAGTGATTCTGAGCTATATAGATGTTATAGAATGAATTCAAGTGATTTGGATCTTTGAAGTCTGAGTAAAAGCCCAAGGAATTAAGCGGGATCGTATTCGGGGAGCAACGGATGATAAAATAACAAAACAAAGACTCGAGTAGGCATATTATGTACTGTCTAGTAAAATAGACATAACGTTTTTCTCAGAACTCCATTTGGGCTTCACAATATATGGTTGGAAAGCTAACTCAAATGACTACAACTTTCATGTTTTACGTTTTTCTAAATTCCAAACAAAAAAGGATGAAAAATGCGGTATAAAGTTCATCGCGGTCGTCACCGTGGTCCGCGTAGCGGTTTGAGGCAGTGCCTTCCGCGGTCGTCACCGCGGTCCGCACCGCGGCCGCGGCAGTCCAGACGTGAAATATTATCCTTTTTCGTATAAAAGAAGGTATAATTGTTTGGGCCCGGCCCTACTTGGTATATATATATGGAAAAACGGTATTTTTGAGGAGTTGGACATAGTTTTTACACATATTTGACCTAAGGAGGCAGAGACACAATAGGCGCAAGGCGGGGAATTCTTCTATGAGTTTTCCCTTCCTCTTCTTATTTTTCATTGTCGGTTATGACTTTTAGTATTGTTGTTTTACATACTATTATGAATAGCTAATTTGTTATCTAAGGTTTTGATGGAACCTTTTGTAGGATGAATTCTTGTTATGTTTTTATATAACTGAGCAGTAACTTTTCTCTATTTGTTCAACTACGTTTATATCGTGGTTGGTTGAAGAGCTCTCAGTTAGCTGTGCCTATTTAGTATGTATTACTCGGGAGAGAGTGCATATTTAGGTAGTTGTTGAACAACATTACTCCCGACGTATGTGAGGAATCAATAACCAAGGGTTTAAAGGCGGGATTAGGGATAACGAAGCCTTGGGTGTGATCTAAAGTGAGCTGTAATAAACAAAGCCAGCTAGCGTAACTCGGGAGAGTGCATCTAGTAAATTGTCGTAATTACTCGGGAGAGAATTACCACACGTAGAGCGCTCATGATCGATAGAGAATACTTAGGCGAAATTATAGAAGACATAGCGGGAAGGATTCCGACAATTGGGGAAATCATAACTCTAGACCTCTTTATCTTTTCTCCAACCCGTAATATCTTTAGTTGTTAATCTACTAATTTAATTATTTAGTTAATTAGGTATAAGAATCTTAATATTTATAACTTAGGAATTGTTCGAACTTGTCTTCTTAGTAATATTGAACAGTTGTAGCTAAGCCTTAGTTCTCTGTGGGATTCGACTCCGGACTGGTAAACCGAATTATATTTTCAACGACCGCTTAGTCCTTTTTTATAATGCATAGTTGGGCGTGATCAAATTTTGGCGTCGTTGCCGGGGAACTAACGGTGTAGTTGTAGGTGTACATATTGCTAGGTTTCAAGTTTGAACTTTTATTTTATTATTTAATTTTTTTTAATTTTAGTTTTATTTGTTTATTTGAGAAACATGGCATCATGAAATTTTGAGAATTTTGATGTTGGTAATTCTACTTTTAATCCTCCTTATGCATATTGTGAAGGAAACCACCCAGGGCAAAAATTATCAAAATATTCCCGAGAGCGAGTTTTGTGCACCAACTCAATCTTATGTATGGAATGTGTGTGATATGTGTGGTGGTCAAGATGGTCACTTTCATGGTTGTTCTTATAGTTCTTATCTTCCCCCAACCCCTTACTTTGATGGTTATTCTTTTTCTTGTGAAGTTAATAGGAACAAGGAACCCAGGTATGAGGACCTGAAAAAGATCGAGGATATGCTAAAGTGCCTTACAGAACAATATGATGAGATACAATTGCGGGTACAAAGGCAAGGGGCAACTATTCAAAACTTGGAGGCTCAAGCGAAAAAATTAATTGAACCTTGTAAAGCGCAACAAGTTGACATTGTGGATAGTAGCCAATATGAGCATGAATTGGCTGTAGAAATTGCCATTATGATGGAGGATTTAAAAAAATACGAGGATGAGCTAGAGGAGGAGGCTAGAGTAGAACACCAACAATCAATCGCACTAGATTTTGAGGATGTTGATGTTGTAGAAGAGATACTAGAGTCAACCAAGGATATTGAGGATACATATTTAGTTGACTCTATTGTCATTAGTATTGAGAATGTAGACAGTCCCAATGTTCATGTAGTTGAGCGCATTGGTCCTCACTCCAAGCATTTTTCCACATTGTGTTTAGATGATGACATGGAAATAGAGTCGTCCGAGCCATTTGAGGAGTCAAGGAATGAGGAGCAAAGTGCTTACATTCTGGAATTCTTCTTGCTAGAAAATCGGGATTACACACCTCATCTAAAGGCCAAGAAGTGCAGAATACTATATTATTTTATTGGGCCAGTCAGATTTGTTCCACCACCCCAGGAGCATGATCATAGAGCAGAATCAAAACTTGAGATCTGATTCATAAGTTCAAAGTGAAGGCAGAAAGTGATACACGTCGTGCCGTGACGTTAAATCAAGCGCTTGTTGGGAGGCAACCCAGCTTTATTGCTTTCTTTTATTTATTTGTTTGTTTTTTTATTTGTATTATTTTTTTAGTGTCAATTTTTTATTTTCTAGGAGCATGGAAAGCAAAGGTATTGGAAGGATGCAACAGCAAACCAAATGGTTGGAACTAAGTGTGAGGTACCTGCATGAAGGACCAAGCTTGGGAGAAGTCTGAGTATCCCATGAGCTGCTAGTGCTTCGGCCTTTGGCCTACCAGGGAGTTTCTTTTACCCTTTTATTAGTTATGGTGTGCATTGGGGACAATGCACAATTTTAAGTATATGGTGAGGAGATTGTCTGGGTGACTATGCTATTTTAGTTGTGTTAGTTTAATTAAATAATTTTTTTGATTAAAAATAAAAAAGATTGGACTTTTCCCGACGATGGATCTATTAGACATTTTTCTTGATGGGTTTAAGTCTAAAGAAAAAAAACAAAAAAAGATTTTCTTTTGTTAGGTAGTGTAGCAATTACCCCTTGGTTTTTCTTTAAACCACGATTCTTTTCCAAGGGTTTTATTTGAACCGGGTGTAGTTAATTTTTTTTTGGGAGTAGGAGCCATTATGTTGTGCTTTGAATTGAAGCAATATTTCTTGACTTGGTTATGCCTTGAGAATAATGAGTACTTTGGTTGTGATGCTTATGCTCAGTTTTTGACTCTTGTAGAAGTACCTTAAATTGTATTATCTTAACTTTGCTTAATTGCTTTGACTAGAGTGTTTATGAATCCAATCGTGAGTGAGTTATGTGCCATGTGTGTGTAAGGTTTTGCGTTATTCAGTGCATTGCATTTGATGCCTCGAACTTGCCATGTGTGTTTGCAAAGCGAAATAGTAGTGTTGTTCAGTCTTGGAAGTGATATAGGCGTTTTCTTGTTGAGCCAGATATGTATATTTTACCTACTTAATTGTTATGTATCGTAGTTAACCCCTTTGATTCTGTAATCTTACTTCTTTGTCAACCACATTACAAGCCTTACCCATTTATTTGAAATAATCATCTATTTGAACCTTTTAACCTCTCATGAGCACATGAATTATTATGAACTTTATAAAAGTTAAAGTGTGGGGTGGTTGGTTTGGCTTTTTAATGGAACTAATTGAATAAGGAGAAAGGTGCACTGTTTTGAAAAAGGAAGATCCACTTGAATTGGAAAAAAAATATTTGGATTGTTGTGGAAAAAAAATTCCTTGATAAGTGGTGGTTCTTGACGTAAGTGTGCTTAAAGAAAAATGGGGTAATTTACATTGATGTGAAGGTGGAGTTTTGGTTTAACATAAGTGTGGGGTTTAAAAGTTAAAGTATATGTATTAAATTGCTTAGGGAGGTGTAGTCACTCTTATATCTAAATGTATCCTACCCGTCCCACAACCTACATTACAACCAAATAAAGTCATAATTGATCCTCGATTGAATGAGCGTGATTAGTAGAGTAGTATACTACGGGCAAGCTTATGGTGCATCTTTTGTGGTATATGAATGTTATTTTTGAGAGTGAGTGAATTCTTTCTATCTTGAGTTTCTAAGTGTTCTTAAATTTTGTTGTGTGGAACTACTCTCTTTTGTGGTGTAAGGGCATTTGATTCATGAAGGAAAGGTAATGCCAGTGACCTTTATGTTAGAGTAAGTAGGTGAGTTGTGAATAATGCGTGGTACTTGTGAGTCAAATCTTGAGGTGAAGATGTTACACTTTTGTGCTTAGTCTATTTTAAATACTCTTGGTGTGATGAGTTAGGAGAATTGTTTAAAAAGGTCGTGTCTATAAAAAAATGTAGTTTGATTGATCGAGGACGAGCAATGATTTAAGTGTGGGGTGTTGATGATAGGCTATAATTACGTATTTTAGTCAGTTATTACACTCTAATTTACTGCACTTTAGTTGAGTTTGCGTTTTAATCGCTAGTGTTTTGCACTAACGGTGTGTTTTATGCTTTGTAGGAGTGATTTCGAGCTATATAGATGTTATGGAATGAATTCAAGTAATTTGTACCTTTGACGTCTGAGTAAAAGCCCAAAGAATTAAGCCGAGATCGTATTCGGGGAGCAACGGATGATAAAACAACAAAACAAAGACTCTAGTAGGCATATTGCGCACTGTCTAGTAAAATAGACATAATGTCAGAACTCCATTTGGGCTCCACAATATATGGTTGGAAATCTAACTCAAATGGCTACAACTTTCATGTTTTACGTTTTTCTAAATTCCAAACGAAACAGGGTGAAAAATGTGGTAGAACGTTCACCGCGATCCGCGCCGCGGTTTGAGGCAGTGCCTTCCGCAGTCGTCACCGAGGTCCGCGCCACAGCCGCGGCAGTCCAGACGTAAAATATTGTCCTTTTTCGCGTAGGAGAAGGTATAATTGTTTGGGCCCGACCCTACTTGGTATATATACATGAAAAACCAGTATTTTTGAGGAGTTGGACATACTTTTGACACATATTTGACCTAAGGAGGCAGAGACACAATAGGCGCAAGGCGGGGAATTCTTCTACGAGTTTTCCCTTCCTCTTCCTATTTTTCATTTTCAGTTATGACTTTTAGTATTGTTATTTTACATACTTTTATGAATAGCTAATTTGTTATCTAGGGTTTTGATGGAACCTTTTGTAGGATGAATTCTTGTTATGTTTTTATATAATTGAGTCATAACTTTTCTCTATTTGTTCAACTACGTTTATATCGTGGTTGGTTGAAGAGCTCTCAATTAGCTGTGCCTATTTAGTATGTATTACTTGAGAGAGAGTGCATATTTAGGTAGTTGTTGAACAACATCACTCCCGACGTATGTGAGGAATCAATAACCAAGGGGTTAAAGGCGGGATTAGGGATAACGAAGCCTTGGGTGCGATCTAAAGTGAGCTGTAATAAACAAAGCCAGCTAGCGTAACTCAGGAGAGTGCATCTAGTAAATTGTCGTAATTACTCGGGAGAGAACTACCACACGCAGAGCGCTCATGATCGATAGAGAATACTTAGGCAAAATTATAGAAGACATAGCGGGAAGGATTCCGACAATTGGGGAAATCATAACTCTAGACCTCCTTAATCTTTTCTCCAACCCGTAATATCTTTAGTTGTTAATCTACTAATTTAATTATTTAGTTAATTAGATATAAGAATCTTAATATTTATAACTTAGGAATTGTTCGAACTTGTCTTCTTAGTAATATTGAACAGTTGTAGCTAAGCCTTAATTCTCTGTGGGATTCGACTCCGGACTTGTAAACCGGATTATATTTTCAACGACCGCTTAGTCCTTTTTTATAAGGCATAGTTGGGCGTGATCAATTTTTTTGATATAATGGAACATCTTCCAATTCACCTTGCACAAGAGGCATAGCTTGGAGGGCCAGTTCAATGTAGATGGATGTATCCCTTCGAGAGGTAATGAAATTTAATTATTTGCCTTTTGTATTTGCTTTAAAGATTATTTTGTCTAAAAATAACACTATGTAGGACTATTGTCTTCACCTAGCTTTCATGGTAGTCAACATGGTGGCTCACCAGTTGTTGCACCCTCGGTCTTTTATAGTCAACATACTGACTCACCAGTTGTTGCACCCTCGGGCTGTCATGATAGTCAACATACTGGCTCACCAGCTGCTGCACCCCCGAGCTTTCATGGTAGTCAGCATACTGGCTCAGCTGCTGCTGCACCCCCAAGCTTTTATGGTAGTCAGCATACTGGCTCAGCAGCTGCTGCACCCCCGAGCTTTTATAGTAGTCAGCACACTGGCTCAGCAGCTGCTGCACCCCCGAGCTTTCATGGTAGTCATCATGATTGTGCATCTTTTGTTGCTCCGTCATCTTCGAGTCCATCATCATCATCCATTCCCAGCATATCTATTTTGGATATTGGAGGCTCTCGCCTAGCTACATCTAGTGCTGCTTCTGCACCATCTCGTAGACGCAGGCAGAATTTTTGAGGGGATGTACAATTTGATAGTTATAATCGATTGATAATCGTCGCCCACAAGGACGGGTAAGAAGGTTCTTATACAAATTTTTATGTTTTGAATATACATTTAGATATGTTAACATTAAGGAGTATTTATTTGCAATTAAAATGTATTTATTAATTATATATATGTTAACTTTAATGCAGGTTTTTGTCATCCTTTCAATCTACACATTTGGTTACAGATTCTATGAAGCCATTTTATCATGAGCCGTGGACTTCTTGGAGAAAGATACCGTACAACATCAGAGAGCAAATGTGGAATCAATTTAGGGTAAAAATTAATTATATTTATTAATAATTATCGTCTTAATCTAATTTTACTTTTTTATATTGCAGACAAGGTGTACATGGCATCCTCAACATCAAAATGCAATAAATAGTATTTATGAGAAGAAAGCTGCTATAAGGATTAAAGATACTATGTGCGCTGCTTGAAATTCTGGTAAAATACCGGAATGGTTAAGAGCAGATGCTTAGGATAAACTTCTTGAGAAATGGAATACCCGAGAATGGAAGGCAAAGAGTGAACAAGCAAAGGCAAACCGTGCCTCTAAAAAAGGTGGCTCGTTGCACACAGGAGGTTCGATTACTTTTGAGGCCCATAAATTAAGAATGGTAATTATTTATAAAAAAAATTCTTAGTTTTACATATAGAATTTTACGTTTGTAAATTCTAACTCATAATTTTTCTTATGAAGGAAAAGGAAAGAGGGCGAGATGTGAGTTACGCTGAGGTCTTCGAGAAGTTGCATAAGAAAAAGAAAAAGGATGGTACAAGAGAACACTGGGTGGAGACGCGTGCGTCAGACACATATGTAAAATTCTAACTTCATAATTATTTATGGTTTATTAATATTAGTTTGTTTACATAATAGTTATGTTTTTTATTTCAGGATAATTATCATAAAAGGTTGGAAGAATGGCAACAAACTCAGCCTCCTTCAACTCAACCAACACCTGATGATATGGCTTCATTGTGGACAGAGGCAACGGGTGGAGCAAACAAAGGCAGAGTCTACGGACTAGGAGTACATCGACCTACAGGTCATCCAAACCCACTCTTAGCCAATTCTTCTCCTCAAAATCAAGAACAGATAGAAGATATGAGAAACGAAATTCATGGATTGAAGCAACAATTAGACTCACAATACGGAACATTTGTTAAGATGCAGAAATTCTTGAGTAAACATGGGCATGATTTATCTGATGATGAGGATGAACAAATTGAATCTGATGTGTAGTAGTTTAGTTGTGATGTTTTGATTGGTTGGTAAACTTGATTATGAGAGACAACTTTATGTATTGCTTTTAAACTTGAATATGGGCTACTATTTGGATGTTTTTATGCCCAAAATTATTAGGTTTAAATGTTGGTATTGTTGGTTTAAGTTGTGTTAATGGTTGGCATTGTTGGTTTAGAATTTGTTAATGTATTATTAATTTAGATAGTGTTCATGTATTGTTTGTTCGTATTATTGTATTAATTTATCGTTGGTTTAGATTGTTGGTTGGTATTTTTTTGTTTGTGATAGTTTGACAGGTGGTGTAGCTCGAAATTGGGCAGAATTCTCCCCAGTTTTGTACAAAATTTTGACTGAAACGATCGGAAAGCTCCCCAGATTTAACAATAAATCGTCAGATTTTCGACTGATTCGGTCGGAATTTTATTTAAAAAATTTAATATTCAAAATTTTTTGACGGATTCCATCGAAAATTAAATAAAATTTAATTTTTAATTATTAATTTTCGACAGATTCGGCCGAAAATTGCAAAAAAAAAATAATATTCAACAGTTTTCGACGGATTCCATCGGAAAATAAATAAAATTTAATTTTAAATTATTAATTTTCCTTGTATTATTATGACCGATTCAGTCGGTAAATTCCGACCACTTTAGTCGGAAAGGCGTATTATTTGGTAGTCTAACCTTTTTAAAATTTGCGACTACTTTAGTCGAAAATCATCGACGGATTCGGTCGAAAATTATTTACTGACCAACTTTTTTCTGACCAACCAAATTCGGTCGGAAAGTAGTTGGAAATACGTGATTTTCGATCGAATTCCGACCGTTTTGGCCATCGGAAATCTGCCATTTTCTAGTAGTGATATCGGTAGTGACGACCTTCCCCCTATGTAGCATCCTACATAAACCCGAATTGTCGAGAAGATTGGCCAAGTGGGCCATGGAACTGAGCGAGCATGATATAACTTATCAGCTGCGAACGACGATAAAATCGTAGGTACTTGCCAACTTCGTCACTGATTTCAGTAGGAAGCTTCCCGTGCTTTCTCTGAGCAACCCAACCTTTGGATCCTTTTCACCGATGGCGCATCCAACGCGTCAAAGTCTGAACTGGGACTTGTACTCGAAGTCCCAATCGGAGAAGTTATTTGCCAATCCATACGATGCCCCGATATGACTAACAATGAGGCCGAGTATGAGTCCGTAATTGCAGGTTTAAAGCTAGCTCTCAAATATGGAGCACGGCAAGTCGTCCTCAGATGCGACTCACAACTAGTCGTCATTCAAGTTACATGGACTTTCCAAATCAAAGAGCAAAAGCTGCAAAAGTACCAAGTAGAAATTCACAAACTACTGCCGAAATTCGATGAATGCAGACTCGACCAGATACCCCTAGCTCAAAACATCGAGGCAGACGGCCTCACCAAACTAGCAGCAGCCACCAAAAATATCACTAAAGAAAACGTGATCACCCTCCTCCACTCGCCAATAGACCAACTAGAGGTACATTCCATAAATTTGACTTTGGACTGGCGCAACTGTATTATGACATATTTGCAAGAGGTAACACTCTCACAAGACAAAAAGGAAGCCAAAAATCTTCGAATGCAGGCGGCTAGGTACAGCCTCATAAATCATGACCTTTATAAAAGAACGTTTGGCGGCCCCTTGGAGAAGTGCCTAGGGCCAAATTAAACAAGGTGCGTGCATGAAGAAGTACACGAGGGTCATTATGGAGCCCATAGAAGCAACCGAGCCCTCGTTAGATGCCTCATTCGGGCAGGGTATTACTGGCCCACTATGAAAAAGGAAGTCGCGGACTACGCCAAGAGATGTGAGCAGTGACAAAAGTATGCACCTATGATACACCAAGCGGGCGAACTCCTTCACTCTGTCACTTTACCATAGCCGTTCATCAAATAGGGAATAGACATCGTCGGACCCCTCCCAGCAGCGTGAGGTAAGTGTAACGACCCGATTGGTCATTTTGCTTTTTAGAACCCCATTCCCCTAGATAAGACTTCCCGTACTTTCTTTTACTAATTTATGACTTGTGGGAATGGTTGGCTCGGGATTTGAAAGAGTTTGGGTTGAAATCGGAACACTTGGTTCCTTAAGGTTGGCTTAAAAAGCCAAGTTTGACTTTGGTCAACATTTTGAGTAAACGACCTCGGAATCCGGATTTGAAGATTCCAACAGGTTCGTATGATTATTTTGGACTTGGCCGCATGTCTGGATCGGGTTTTAGATGACCCGGGAGCGTTTTGGTGCCTAATAGTGAAAGTTGATTCCTTAAGGATTTTAAAGTTCTTAAATATTTGGTTTGGAGAGGGTTTTTGTGTTACTGAGGTCCGAACGGAGTTCCGAGATCGGGAATAGTTCTGTATTTCCATTTAAGACTTGCACGCAAAATTTGGTATCAATATGAGTAGTGTAAATGTGTTTCGTCACAATTGAAGTAAATTGAAGAACTTTAAGTTCATAAGTTTGATTCAATTAGTTTTAGGGGAGTGATACTTAGATTTAGCTTTGTTTCGGCATTCCAAAGTTTTGAGCGAGTGCTTTTTGTGATTTAAAACTTGTCGGTATGTTCGGGCGAGGCCCGAGGTCCCCTTGCATCAATCGGACGAGGCTCGAGTGAAGTTGGAAATTTTGGAAAGGAGCTGAAGCTCCAGTCTTCTGTCATAACCGCACATGCGGTTAGTCAGCCGCAGGTGCGAGACCATAGAAGCGGTCGTTCTCTCGCAGAAGCGTTCAAGGAAGGCCAAGCCAAAAGCCGCAGAAGCGGTTTACTTCCCGCAGAAGTGGCCCAGCAAAATTTTCGCAGAAGCGGACACTTTTCTGCAGATGCGGTGGGCACAGGTGCTGCCCAGGACCGCAGATGCGAAAATCACTAAAGCAGTGACCCTCATTTATTGCGGGTGTTAGCCTTTTTTGGCTCATTTCCACTCATAAGTTGGGCGATTTTGGGGCTCTTGAGAGAAGATTTTCGCCTAGCATCTGTAGGTAAGTTATTTCTACTAATTGTGAGTTTAATACTTGGGTTTTGGGTAGATTAACACACAAAGATTAGTGAAAAATCATGGGATTAGAGTAAAACTAGGATTTTGATAAAAACAAGATTTAACCACGAAATTTTTTATGGAATAAAGTAAAAATCATATATTCTTGATCCTTAGGTTATAGAGAACAATTTTCTTCAAAAATTTTCGAAATCTGGGCACGTGGGCCTGGGGACGGATTTTAGGAAACTTGTGTCTAGGGTTGGGAAGTTACTTTAATAGTTAGAATGCGAACTTTTGAGCTTGTATTGACTAGTTCCGACCTCGTTTAATTAGTTTTGGATCGTTCGGCTCCAAATTGAGGATTTGGGCACGTTCTTGATATTGAAAGTACGCTTTGGAGCAAGGTGAGTCTCCTTTCTAACCTTGTAAGAGGGAATTGTCCTCATAGGTGAGTTAATTGATTATGTGCTCCTAATTGTGGGGGCTATGTATGCACGAGGTGATGAGAGTCCGTGTGTAGCTACTATTATGTTAATTGTTTTGGGTAGTTTAGGACCCGTATCATGCAATATTTATAAATGTTTATATCCTTTCATGCTAATGAAATCACTTAGGACATGTTAGGGATTGAAAATAAATATATGTGAACGTATGCATTTTCTTGAGCACTTGTATGAATTTATTTGACTATGAATGCGCTTTTATGTGCTTCTTGATGAAAAATGATATTGTGGATCGGGTCGATCGCCTCGGTAGAAATAGATGCATCTATGGTTCGCTTCATTCGACCCTCTGGCGGTGCACCATTTCTTTTATGTTGGACCGGACCGTACGACCTCGGCATAATGTGCGCATGATATTTATGTAAAATCTTATTCATGACTTACTCTGTTAAATGCCTTGAAGTGAAATTTTTATAAGACATGACTGAAACTGATATACTGTTCTCTGCAAACTCTGAACTTGCTATTATGCCCATATTATCCATGCTTAGTGAAATCTTTAATCATTATTGGTATTGACCTTAGTAAGTGTCAAATCGACCCCTTGTCACTACTTCTTCGAGGTTAGACTGGATACTTGCTATTTATGTACTCATACTACGCTTATGTACTTAATTGTACAAGATTTGAGGCAGGTACATCTAGCTACCACTCTGGTACGCATTATTGATCGTAGACCGAGATTCCACGGTGAGTTGTTCCCTTCCTATGCTGTTCAGCAGCATGATGGAGTCTCTCTTCGCTTTTGACTATCTATTCTATTTCAGGCAGTAAGATAGATTTATTCTTTTGTATATTCTACTAGATGTCCATGTACTTGTGACACCAGGTCTTGGCACATACATTGGTAGACTACTCTTTTGGGTTGTATAACCATTATTGTATGTTACTAATTATCACTTGTTTTAAATTCAAATTAAGAGATGTAACTATTTTAGTAAAGTAAAACAAAAACTCACTAATATTTCCGCGTTGGCTTGCCTGACAACGGTGTTGGGCGCCATCACGACCTGTAGTAAAATTGGGTCGTGACAGTAAAACACGTTTCCTTTTAGTTTTAACTGACTATTTTTTCAAATGGGTGGAAGCAGGGCGTTCACCCAAATATGTGAACATGAGGTCATCACATTCATATGGAAAAACATCATATGCCGCTTCGGCATCCCCAAAGAATGGTGCATCAACCGAATACTCTACACGCCATATCATCCCGCTGGCAACGGTCAAGCTGAATCCTCCAAAAAAGTAGTATTGAATATCTTAAAGAAAAATCTTGAGGACGCCAAGGGGTTATGGCCGGAATTGCTACCAGAGGTATTATGGGCCACACCATGCCAAAAACAAGCACGGGTGAAATGCCATTTTCATTAGTCTACGGGACCAACGCCATGATACCTGTTGAGGTCAGAGAACCTAGCCTGAGATACTCCAATAAAAGCGGACCAAATAACGACGATAACAAAAAACAAAACCTCGACGAAGTAGAAGAACGAAGAGATATGGCTTATGTAAGGATGGTGGATCAAAAACAAGAAACGGAAGGGTACTACAACAAGAAGGCCAAAATACGACCACTCAAAGTCGGGGACTATGTCCTCAAGGCCAAAACACAAGTGACCAAAGGCCCAAAAGAAGGCAAACTGGGAACCAATTGGGACGGGCCGTATAAAATCACAGCGGCCGCAAGCAAAGGGGCATTCCAACCAGAAACAATGGAAAGAAAACTACTACAAAAAAACTGGAATATCGCCCATCTTAAACACTTCAACTTCTGAAAAATGACGCCCCTCAAGTCGTACTCTTTTCCCCTCACCTGGGTTTTGTCCCAGTTGGGTTTTCTTGGGGACGTTTTTTTAACAAGGCGATGAGGGGGGAGTCTCGAAGTTCAAAGTATAATTCATCGCCCCACCTGCCGACGAGCTCTCCAAGCCGAACGATGAAGGGACTAGATATAGGGAAACTCCAATATATGAAACCGAAAAGTACAATAATCCAGTAAATGAAATAAAGCAACATTTTACTCTCTATCGATTTCCTTTTGCATCTAATATTTGACCTCACTCGAATCGTTTAACATTCGATACCGCTCAAAGAACAACGAGTTAACATTTCAACCAACTCAAAATAACACCTGGCTGTCGCCAAAAGAAAATTTGACCTTGTTCAAATCATCTAATATTCAACCTCGCTCGAATCATTTAACATTCGATGACGCTCGAAGTACAACGGGTTAACATTTTGACCAACTCAAAATAACACCCCTACGGCCAAAGGCCGTCGCCAAAAGAAAATTCGACCTCGTTCGAATCATCTAATATTTGACCTTGCTCGAATCATTTAACATTCGATGACGCTCGAAGTACAATGGGTTAACGTTTTGACCAACTCGAAATAACACCCCTACGACCAAAGGCCATCGCCAAAGGAAAATTCGACCTCGCTCGAATCGTTTAACATTTGATGTCACTCGGATTAATGGATATCCGAGTCGCCCAAGTTACTTCATACAACCTTTTTCGAGTTACTAAAGATCTACAGTCATCTACACTTAAGCCAGGGACCCCCTCGCAGCAAACAAAAATAAAAATTTAGAGGTACACAACAAAAAGGTAATTGTTCCATTACAACTGATACATTACAAAAGTATTTTACAAAGGGCCCAAATATGCCCTCACAAAAAAATAACAAAGCAAAAAGAAAATGAATGCAACAAAGTCCTACGCCACGTCATCTCCCGTGCCATACTTCTCATTATACCAAGAATCGGAGGTAAGCCTGTCCGCATCATCATCATCAACATCATCCCCTCCAGGAGTATCGGGATCATAGCCACAAGCCTCACGAGCTGCATGTGCTTTGACATACACATCCTAAAGTTCTGCCTCAGAAACCTTCCCATTGGCTTGCAGGGACTTGTACACGTCAAGTTGAGCCTCGGCATGGACCCACATCTCATATAACTCCCGTGGCATGATATGATCAGCTGGGGTATGAGACGTAGAGGGTTTTAACTGGCGTTGCACTTCCTCCGCCTTTAAAGCAACAACTTGTTAGTTCAACGCGGGCAACTCCGCCTCCAGATCTTGGATCCGTTCCTCAAACCTCACTACCTTGAGTGCAGACGTCTCCATCTCATTGTCCTGCTCAGACCTACAAACACGAAGGTCATCTTCCAAAGCCGCTACCTTTGATACGGCAGCCACCCTGCCCTTTTCAGCACGAGCCAATCCATCAGTCTTAAGACTCAGCTCGCCCCTCAGGTCGACGACCTCTGCCTCTCGTTGATCAATCTCAGCAGTTAAGGTGGCCATCCATTCTTGAAGGTCAGCATTCTCGGCCATCAACCCCTTGCTCACCTCAAATTCGTCCTCCTTGGCCTTAAAAGCCGCATCAAGTTCACTACATCGGGCAATGGCCTTCATCATCTCTTCATCCCGCTCATTCAGCTCTTCGACCTTTCGTGCCAACTCTTTGACCTTTCGTGCCAACTCTTCCTCTTTCTACTTAAGCCCATCACGGAACATGTGAAAATTGCTCTCCTGAGTGAAGACATTGGCCAATGCACAATGCTTAATGCGATACTCCTTGTATTTAGAGGCTACCTTCCCAAAAACGGCCGTCCTCCGCTTATCCCTACAATCGCTATCGATCTCCATGATGAGAGTCTAACATGTAGAGGAAAGAATGCCAGCTTAAGTAGATTACGTATACAAAATGAATTCAAAAACAAAAAGAAGAGAGAAAAACACTTACCCGCAAAGACATATCGGAAATACTCTGCCTCACTATCGCCTTAAGCGTCGTGCTCTCGGAAGCAACGCACTAAGGGGCAAATGCCCACACTGCCTGCTCGAAATTTGCTAACAAGTCGTAATCTATGGGGATGGCTATGTGTCAGTCCGGACCCTCGGTCCTCATTTCCACGCGAGTATGTCACTCTAAGAAAGCTCGCATATCTTCGAGATCTACATCCAAACTTGAATTGTCATCCTCAGCATGCACCGCTCTACCCCTTCCGACAGCAGACGACGCACCACCCTCAGTAGATCGCACAGATCCCCCGCCTTGACATACCCCTTCGGCCCTAGGGGACCTCTCCGCCAAAATGGATTCCACCATAAAACAACCCCTGTGTCCGACCTAGTCGAGGACGCCACTCTCAAATCAACAATTCTTTTCTTTTCAAGATCGATGTTGACGGCCTTCCCAAGCTCTATGCTCCTCCTTTTCCTCGACGGTGATTCATCCCCGTTGGAAGGCTTATCCACGAAGTGGTATATAGACGAAGAAAAGATCTTATCCCGTACAATGACATCATTAGGAGAGTCCTTTATTGGTACAGTTTGAGTACGGTCTCCTCAGACGAACTCAGCTACGGTAAATTGCATCCCCGCCGATGCGATGGCTTGGCAAAATGCCAGGACTGGAGAATTCTTCTTGGAAATCCTACGACCTATCACCACAAAGAGGTCATATCAATAAACGACAGCAAACAACCAAAGGTCAAAGCAAAAGGAACAATTACCAGACGAAACTTTCGGCCCAAAGTGTTTGAGGAAAGCGGGCCAATCTTGAGTCCCCACCACGTAAGGTAGCACGCGAGCTACCCAATCCTCAATGCGGATGATGGTAAAGGGTACACGTCTCTCATCTGCACAGAAAATTCACAAGTAAATAAAAATTAGAAAGAACGAAAGCAAACAACAAGCGTACAGTACCAACACCTACTGTTATGATTTCACTGTTCTGGAAATCTAGCGGGGTCCGCCACCAAGTGCTCCATTTTGATGAAGAAATATTTGTGCCAAAACTTTCGGCTCACCCTATCGTCCATTCCAACCACCAACCCTCTGGCCCCACGATGTCGCAGATGTATCATGGTACCACTATGAAAACTCGAGGAAAATAAATGTAAAAGGTGGTGAATGCCAACCTCACACCCAACCAACTCTTCATACTTCGTTAGCACCAAAAAGATCTTATACGTATACAGAGACAGCTATGCCGGGCAGACTTCGTAGAATCGACAGAACTCCTCCACCAGCGAAAGAAGAGGAAGGATACGACCGATCACAAAAGGATACACGTAAAATCATAATATCCGGGTCTGTGGACCTCCATTAGTTCCCTCCCAGCCGGAACCATCTCTACATAAGGAGGAATATTGTACGTAGACTGGAGTTCATTTATTTGAGTTGGCCCGGTTTCATAGATCATCGTAACGGGGGAATGAGCAGGTTCCTTGTGGAAATCGTTCCTGGACATAGGGTTTCTAGGGAGTATCTCTTCTACGGTAGGGAAACTATGACCCTCCTCGACTGCTACATCCTTGCTACCAGAATGAGGGGCCATAAACAACGGAGTGGCATAGAAAACTTCATCATGTGCACAGTGGGTTCGAGGCATATTGGTAATAGAGGGTGTGCTGGTAAACCTAAAATAAGGAACGGTGACTGAACGGAAAGACGAGAAGCAGAGCAACGGGAACTTAGCTAAAGAACAGAGAAAGATAATCAAAGGGGGCAATGTAGACACAAGGAAGGAAATGACTAAAAATTTCTGAAAAAACGAAACCTTCACATATTTATGGGGTTGGATGGCACGAGAATCGAAGTAGAAGAATGCTAATAGCACTAAAACCAAAGCGACAAGAATCAGACGATGTCTCGGGAAGGTGCGTAATGATGACACACATGGGAGTGACGTCACATTCTGATAACTACATCAATCAGGGTTCCGTGGGACGTGTCGCTCTCTCGGCCTTGGCCAAAACCGGCGCAATTCCACAGCCAAATTCTCCAACGAAAACGGATGATGTCCGCTTATCAAGGGCTTGCAGGGCCATGACCTCAACAAGCGGAGGGACTAATTGTATAGGTCCAAATTTAGCAACCACGGCAACGGATATGCAAGACATGGGACGGGGTCACCACAACACACCGATTGACTGTTGTTATAACAAAGGACGATGACCAGAAGCGGGCAGCTGAAATAAGATAGTAACGGTAGTTTAAACTTAGAGACAGGAAGAATATGCCTTCTGGATATTCTTTATGTTGTACTTTTTAGGGTTTTTTGAAAAATGTCCCTTATAAATAGGAGGAGATAGTGAACAGAAAAAGGATCTTCCATTTCAAAGAAGAAAGAACACATTATAAAAAGAAGAAATGAATATCGAAAGAATTGTCTTATTCGCTTTACTCAAGTACATGTTGTTTAACTTTCATCCATAAATCTCAAGATTCCATATTCATATCGGCTGTATATCCTTTCAGTCATCATAAAGAGGAGGCACCCAATCACACAATCAATGGGTGACAGTTCCCTTATACTATAACCATTGTCATTTCTTGCATTCATTGTACTTTTAGGATATTATATAGTTTGTCAATCATAACATATTAAGTACACCAATTAATGCTCCTAAACTGTTCTCACTATATTAGAATTTCGTTCTATTTGATATAAAATTTATTAAGCTCAACTAAGATTCACACCATTAATTTGTTACTAATTAGTTTAATATTTATTTGCTCAAACACTTACCCCTAGCATGGGGTAGGGAGACTGTTTCTGATGGACCTTTGGCACAAGAAGTTGAAATGCGACAATAGAATAATAACAATATAACCATAAAGATAGTACCAGCGAGCTAAGAATCAGAAAATATGCCTGAAAAGGTGTATGGGTCAAAATCTAACTAAGGGAATTCGGCACGAGGAGATATTATTAGGAGTGATTGGGCCGAGGTCGAAACGGTTAATGGAACTTACCACATAGCAGTCGGTCATGGCCGAGGTCAAACGCTTAGAGCAACAACAACGACTAGTTTTGTAATACTCCCTCGGTTCCAGTTTATGTGAACTTATTTCCTTTTTGGTCTGTTCCAAAATGAATGACCCCTTTCTAAATTTGGAAATAATTTAGCTTAAATTCTCAATTCTACCCCTAGTAAGAAGTTTTTATAACCACACAAATACTGTGGAGCCCTTTTATGAGTTGTTTAGGACCACAAATTCTAAAAGTCTTCATTTTTTCTTAAACTCTATGCCTAGTCAAACATGTTCCCATAAATTGAATAAAGGGAGTAGGATATTTGGGAGAATATTCTCTCTACTTGTACTTTTAGGTCTAATTAGGAACATGTCCCATATAAATAGAAAGAGAGAGAGAGAAGGTGAAAGGCATGTATTATTTAGGCTGATATGAACATGCTTGAAAAGTTGACTCTCTAGATAAATACAAACACTACCTTTCTAAAGAAATTCGATTCGTTGTTTATTCTATACTTTTCAAATCAGATCCGAGAAAGTCTCCTATATTCCCATAGTTGTCTATCCTACATCATTGTGAGAAAGGAGAATCATCTACCTCATTCAATATTGGGTTAATCATTCTCTTTATTTATATTTAGTGTCATTTATTGTTATTTAATGTTTGTTATTCTCATCCCATTATTGACCTTGAACATTTAATACATATTACATTTAACTGGATCTGATACTGTCTTTTGCAACCCCTGAAAGCAAATTTAGATCTGAAGTTATTATTTTTAACTAGAATTAATCCCTTATTTTTAATTAATTAGTTTAACCAAAGGTTCATATTTTTTGGTCAAACAAAAAACAATATCAATAATTACTGTAGTGACAAGGTCCTAGAAAATAATATGAACACAACATGTACCAAACTTTGTAAAAAAATAATGTACAATAATTTAGCCAACTAAATGTATCTACAACATGCTTTTACATTTGTTCGGATCATTGTTATCCATTATTTTATAATGTGTTATATTGTACTGTATTGTGTTATATTTTATAAATATACCATTTGAATAGATTATATCATTTATTGTTGTTAAAAAAAAAATATTTTTGGTATTTGGTTTGACTGTATCGTATTGTACAGTAACAGATAAATTTTTACTAAAATATTCTCAATTAAATATTATGTTTATCAAGAATTACGTATAGAAATAATTAAAAAATCCCTTTTACTGATTAATCACAAATTATATAGTTTGAAAACAAGAGCAAAAACGTGAAGAAAAAGGTTAACTATCCTTAGCAACCAAAAAAATAAAGAACCATGTAAAAAGACAAAGAAATGAAAGGAGACTTGAGTGAAAAGAACGGTACAAACCAATTGGGGAAAAGATGGATAAAGTCTAATTAGGTCAATAGGTCGGAGATTTGGAGTTAAGAAAAACGAATAAAATATAATTATGGAGTAATAAATAATAGCATTATTGAAAAAAAAAACAATCTCATCATACCAAAAATGTTGTGTCATACAATGAGATCTTTTGTTATTCCGGAATAATATTTAATAATAAAATATATTATTTTAAAATAACAATACAATATGATACAATGGGTAACAACCGTCCAAACAAGTCGCAAGTAGTTTGGTTCATGAACTCATCATGAAATCTGTTTATCCTTATTCAACATTTATATTAATGGAATTACTTTAATCATAAGAGGTATTCTCTTATATTAGAAGTGACAGTTTGGTCCTTCAGCTGCATGTATCATCAACATGCGTGTCTTGCCCATGGTTTAAGACCCCTTTTATTGACCAAGTTTCAAGAATTTACCCACAAAACTTGATGACGTGGAAGAAGTCAGGCACATGTGGGGTCCATAGCCAATTTTTAATGATACATAAGGATGCATCAGCTACTGAACCTCATAAAAATATGTATCACTTAATAATAGGAAAGTGATAAAAATAATTACATTTTCTACCTATTGGGATCAAATCGGATTTTGTTGTTGTTGTTGTTAACTGTTAAGTGATAAACTAATTTGATACAGTAATATTAATAAAAACTTTTTCCACGATACACCAGGCTGCAGGATAGAATATCTTTCCCGTCTCGCCATTATCCAGTAACCGGGTCCGGTTGTACCAAAAAAACAAATCCAGTAACCGGTATCAGTAAACGTATATTCAATTAACTTTAATCGTGCTATATTCTTTAAAATGGGTGACAAATGCACGTTTGCACGTGAAGGTATTCCACTAATATATCATGATACGCCGACAACGCTCTTGGTTCCTGCGACGTGGCACGTTCTGCTCTAACAAGAGCCGTTTCTCTCTGAGTTTGTCCTTCAATATAATTGATTAGTTGGGCATTCTTTTGATTAAAATAAAGTCAAAAAGGAGGAGTGTGACTATTAATTTAGTTGCAAGCGAAACAAGTTTTAGAGAAGCAAACTTGTGTTTTGACTGGAAATGTAGTTATACATTGAGGTGTTTAAAATCGAACCGAAATCATTGATTAAATTGAATCGATGGCTTATTGGCTATTAAATTATTGGAGTAATAGAAGATGAACTGATTGAGATTTTATAATTAACTGTTTAACAGTTTGGGAGCGAATGACTCAAATTTCTTATTAGGTCGTTAACCTGTTAAGAATTTTTATATTTATACTTTTACCCCTATGTATATAAAATACTATTGAAACCCTAAATGGCTAAATCCCTAATTTCTATTTTCTAATTCTCAATTGTCTGCGGCCATTAGAGGCCGAGAAGTCATCAATCTCGTCTCTCTTTTGAACTGAGAACTGAGAAGTCAAAAAATCGAAATCTGAATGATAATACGTGTATGTCTGTATGAGTAGTCATGATGGTATTAAAAATTTGGTTAATACGTGTATGATAGTATGAGTAGTCTTGAAGACTCTTCAATTCAAAAATGCCGTTTGGTTAGAACTTAGATGGTATTAAAAATTTGGTATTGATTTGAAACTATATGGTATTGATTGAATGATTGTTCAAAAAATTTCTATTTGGTTTAGCCGATTAGACGCCCGATAACCGCCCAATAATTGTTAATCCGATACCAATCCGTCCGTTCTTATTGGATGGCTAGTAGATTACTAGATTTATAATCCGATAACCGTTAATCCGAACCATTAAGCGTAATTATCTGTCCAGTCCGCCCGATAAGCACCCCTAGTTATACACGTGCATGTTAGTAGTTACTCCACAAGTTTTTTTTGTTTCTCACTCGGTGTTCGATACTTATATTGGGGCCCAATTAAATTCGGATTAGCGTCAGAAAGTCCCACTTTAATGGTAAAACGCTCCTTAACAACAGGCAATTCCATACCCATGACTCGAATCCAAAATATCTGATTAAGGACGAATGAGTACTTATCACTCCGCCGCAATCTTTCAACTCGACAAGATTAAAGATTATTTACATCATTTAGAGAAATATTCTAAGTTTCGCAAAAGTGCTCTCTAATTAGTTATTACCTACTTCTTCACTATTCAAGACCAACCCAATTCAGAAAAAGAGAAGAAGGAAAAATTAAAGTAGAACTTGATCGAGTGGAAATGAGTACATGAGGCCACGGAAATTGATTGTGTATCATTCTCGTGGGGCAAACAACTGTCGGCATAGAAATTAGCCATGCGAGCTAATTGAAATTAATTCTTGATTATTCATTAACAACACTGTCTTATCACATAGCATTAACGAATTTTAAAATCTAAATCCGCGGAAATGGGTGACAATCTCTCTGCAGGAAACTTCTTAAGAAATAATTAAGATACTAGTAGTCGTAACCGCGCGTCATGCGCGGTCAGTATTAAAAAATATTAATTAAATTAAATTATGATCGGACTTGTTTGATCCTATTAGATTGTACTGTTTTAATAAAATTCAATTGTCAACTTACTTGTCAATACGATATACCTAATAATGAATCAAAGGTACTTATATAGTTACTGAATAACTTTTTTGTTCTATATTTTTTTATTATATTAAGCAATATTTAGTATTCGCTTTCTTTTTGTTATATATGAGAAGATTTATAATTTATTACTGTTGAAATATTTTTTATTTTAAAATTTTATTCTATTGTTCTTAATAATATTATCTAAATTTTAATGAACAAAATCGCTGTTAAACTAACGGGACTTATACAGGGAGCGCATTAAATAACTTTCTGTTATGTATTTTTCTTTATTATATCATCTAATATTTAATATTATTACATTGCTAATAGAAAGTTTTATTAGCATATTACTTTATTAAAAGTTTTATTAGCATATTACTTTATTAACTATTTTTCTCTGAAAGTATTTTTATGTCTTTATTTTTATTTTATTTATTTTAAAATAATTTTAAAAATTCAACTTGAAACTAATCCCCAATTTGAATTGGTAATTTATAATTTTTTTAGTTTCATTTTTTACTTTAAAATTATTTTAAAACTCCAACTTGAAACTACATTCCGATTCGAATGGGTATTTTTTCTTCTCTTTCTTTCGTTTTTTATAGCTATTTTTTTTTTTGCTTTTTTATTTTAAGATAATTTATAAACTCCAACTTGAAACTACTCCCACCCAATTTGAATTTGTAGTTATTATTTTATAGATTTATTTTTGATTTTCTTAATTATAAGATATCTATATTTATTAATTTAAATAAAGTAATCAATTAATATATATATATATATATATATGGTAGTTTTTATTTTATTTTATTATTTTCATTTTTTAAATATATTTAAATTCAAAAATAATAACCAATAACTTTTATTCTATATTTTTCTTTATTATATTAGCCATTGTTTAGTATTCGCTTTCTTTTTTAATATATGAGAAGATATATAATTTATTACTGATGAAATATTTTTTTGTTTTAAATTTTATTCTGTTATTCTTAATAATATTATCTAAATTTTAATGA
>MU764211.1:171353-185824 GCA_026770625.1 Nicotiana glauca | reverse complement strand
GTTGGAAAGGCGACTAGGGAGTGGAGACCCTATGTCTAAAAATAAATTTCAACTAGGGATTGGAGCCCCTATGTTAGAAAGGTAACTAGGGAGTGGAGACCCTATGTCTAAAAATAGAATCAACTAGGGAGTGGAGACCCTATGTTGGAAAATATGACTAGGGAGTGGAGACCCTATGTCTAAAATAAAACTCAACTAGGGAGTGGAGACCCTATGTTGGAAAGGCTACTAGGGACTGGAGACGCTATGTCTAAAATAAACTTCACTAGGGAGTGGAGACCCTATGTTGGAAAGGCGACTAGGGAGTGGAGACCCTATGTCTAAAAATAAATTTCAACTAGGGATTGGAGCCCCTATGTTGGAAAGGCGACTAAGGAGTGAAGACCCTATGTCTAAAAATAAAATCAACTAGGGAGTAGAGACCCTATGTTGGCAAAGGTGACTAGGAAGTGGAGACCTTATGTCTAGAAATAAACTCAACTAGGGAGTGGAGACCCTATGTTGGAAAAGCATACTAGGGAGTCGAGACCCTATGCCTAAAATAAAATCAACTAGGGATTGGAAATCCCTATGTTGGAAAAGCGACTAGGGAGTGGAGACCCTATGTCTAAAATAAAATCAACTAGGGATTGGGGACCCTATGTTAGAGAGGCGTGAGAATTGAGATTGGGGATCCTAAGCTACCACTTTTGAATTTTTTTCTTCTTATCTCCTTTTTTTTATTTTTTTTTCTTTCTCTTTTTTAGTTATTTCATGGAACGAGTAAATGCGGGAAAAAATTGGAGGGGACTTCCGTTTTTATGGATTGTTGCTGCAAAGCTGTTTCTAGCACTTGCGCATTTCATTTTTGGTTGCACCTTCTTCTTGCAAGGTTGCTTTGGATTGCACCTATTTCAAGTTTTCAAATAAAGAACAATTGTTAGTTTGAAACAATGGTTGATTTTGCGGTCTTGATTGTTTTGATCACTTGATCTCGGCCCAACTCTTTTGGTGAGAACCTCTGTTGCTTGCTGGCTTTCTGAAGATTGATCTCTCTTCTAAGACCGAGGAATTCAACTTTCCAAAATTTCACATGACTGTTCACCCGTGTGGACTCTGGCATTTTCATCTTATTCTGCCTCTATGGGCATTTGACTTTGGATTTCTTTCACTTTCAATAATTTTGACTTTAGAGCATCGGCCACCATGGACAGTCGGGATTGACCTGATGCACTAGCTGAGTCTGGGTGATTTTCTATGAATTTGGCTTTTGTTAAGCAAAACCCTGTAAAACCAATCTCGCCACCTTTTCTTTGTATTAGTTTTGGAGAAGAATTAAACCGAAAGGGATTCAAAGAAAAGTAAACAAAGGAGAAAAAGTGAATTTAAAGAGAAGTGTCCTTTTCGGGGAGGAAAGAAGGACTTATCTGGAGTGCATGCAGACTTAAATAGACATGACATGTTTCTTGGCCTGGATACCCGATCTTCCCAACTATCCAACTTCTCGTAAACTCATTATGACCCGTGTTTCTTAAAACCAAGAAACCTTGCCAGGACTCTTTCAGTGCCGACGATTGTAAGGGATTTCTTCTTTTCGAACATCGGCGCTCTTTGCAGGTTTTCGCCAATCAACATCTCTTATTTCTCTTCTCACCGTCACCTTATAGTGCTCTTTATGAGTTTTTACTAACAAGGCTCTCTCATTTTCAATTTCTCTACTCACCATCGCCTTACAGTGCCCGTAGGTTTTCACCAATAGGACTCTCTCATTTTATTTCTCTCATCTTGATTAAATCGGATCCAAACAACTGCGTTCTCTGATTTTGAACACCTTTCACCGATTGATCGAAAGGACTTGAACAAGGTTTGGGTAAAAAAAATTGAATCGAATTACAACTTTAGAACCGTTCAGGTGGGATCATCGCCGAATTATTATAACATCTGCCCCAGTTTCACTTTTGGGGGGAAATTGGATTTTTGTTTTGGTGTGACTGAACCCCAGAGAGAGGCTGCCTACGTATCCTTTCGGAATCAAGTCGAACGTAGTTCAGGGAAACATTTTGTTTTGTTGTTTTTCTCTTTCTTTTGTGTTGATGATGATTTTTTTTTACAAACGTTTTCAGGTTCCAAATAGGGTAATGAATGAAAGGTAACTGACTCAAAGGGTTAGCAAAGGAGTGGAGTATTTGGGGTAGCGGGAATGAAAGCCTTCGTCATCCCAATCGGATAATGTTGTTGCTTCAGAAAGACTAGACATAATACCTTTTGACTGTGTCTGCATTTACAGTTGTTTCGGGATCATTTCCTTCAATGTCTCCCAGGTATAATGCCCCTTTTGGCAATAATTTTCTGATAATGTACGGGCCCTTCCAATTAGGAGAGAACTTTCCTTTTGCTTCCTGGTGGTGGGGGGGATACACCTCAAAACGAGTTGCCCCACTTCAAAGTTCCTAGGCCTCACTTTCTTGTTATAGGCACGGGCCATTATTTGTTGATATAACTGCCCGTGGCAGACTGCGGCCATTCGCTTTTCATCGATCAGGGTTAACTATTCCAGACGGGTTTTGACCCACTCACTATCCTCAATTTTAGCTTTAACAATGATTCGAAGGGATGGAATTTCAACCTGAGCGGGTATTACAGCTTCAGTGCCATAAACCAAAAGATACGGGGTTGCTGCGACTTATGTGTGCAAAGTTGTGTGGTATCCCAACAATGCAAATGATAACTTTTCATGCCATTGCCTGGAACTTTGGATCATCTTTCTCAGAATCTTCTTGATGTTCTTGTTTTCTTCTTCAACGGTACCATTAGCTTTTGGCCGGTAAGGGGTAGAGTTCCGATGCATGATCTTGAACGTTCACATATCTCCCTCATCAAATGACTATTAAATTTCATAGCATTATCCATAATGATAGTTGCAGGAATACCAAAATGGAAGATGATATTAGAGTGCACGAAGTCTACCACTGCTTTCTTAGTGAGAAATTTGAGAGTAATTGCTTCAATCCACTTTGTGAAGTAATCAATGGCTACAATTATGAATCTATGCCCATTTGAAGCTTTTGGCTCAATGACATCCATACTTGAACTCAACTGACATGAACCGCTTGCTAAGGTCTTCCACATGTTGTCTAAAAGGAATAAGCTTGACATCCCGTATTTCCCATTCACCTTGAGCTTGTCGGATAATCAAGTCCAAGTCTCCCATGATCGATAACTCTTCCACATCTTGGTCGATTGCCATATTCATACCGATAATTCATGCTTCATACTCGAGGGTGTTGTTTGTGCAGAAAAATTGAAGTCGGGCTGTGGCTGGATAGTGCTGACCAGTGGGTGAGGTCAAAATTGCCCCAATCCCAATGCCTTTTGCGTTCACAACTCCATCGAAGAACATTTTGCAAGCATTGGTGTCTTCTGATGTTATCTCAACTGAATTCACCTCCTCGTTCGGGAAGTAAGTACTTAAGGGCTGATATCCATCATCGATGAGGTTTTCAGCTAGATGATCTGCTAAGCCCGGGCTTTCATTGTCGTACGGGTGACATAGACTATGTCAAATTCAGTAAGCAGGATCTGCCATTTTGCTACCCTCCCTATGGGAATTGGCTTCTGGAATATGTACTTCAAAAGGTCCATCCTGGTAATGAGGTAAGTGGTGTAGGCCAACAGGTAATGCCTAAGCTTCTGAGCGACCCAAGTTAGAGCGCAGCAAATTCTTTCCAACAAAGTGTATTTGGCTTCATAATTGGTAAACTTCTTACTCATATAGTAAATTGACTACTCTTTCTTTCTAGTCACATCGTGTTGCCCGAGGACGCAACCAAAGGAATTTTCCAAGACTGTCAATACAAAAAAAAAGGCCTCCCAGGTTCAGGTGGGACCAAGACTGGCGGGTTCGACAGATATTCTTTGATTTTGTCAAAGGCTTCTTGACACTCATCCATCCATTTAATCGTTCCATCTTTGTTTAACATCTTGAAGATGGGTTCACATATGGAAGTCAATTGAGCAATGAATCGACTAATGTAATCCAACCTTCTTAGTAGGCTCATAACCTCTTTCTTGGTTTTTGGAGAAGGCAGATCTAATAGACTTTATCTTTATTGGGTCTAGCTTGATGCCGCTTCGACTGACTATAAATCCTAAAAGTTTTCCAGACGGAACCCCAAATGCACATTTAGCCGGATTCAGCTTCAAATAATATTTACACAGTCGCTCAAAGAACTTTCTCAAGTCCCGAACATGATCATCTTGTGTTCTATATTTGATGATCACAGTGTCTACATACACCTCTATCTCTTGGTGCATCATATCATGAAAGATGGCAGTCATGGCCCTCATATAAGTTGCCCTAGCATTCTTCAACCCAAAAGGAATGACCCTGTAGCAATAAGTGCCCCAGGGTTTGGTGAAGGTTGTCTTCTCTGCATCCTCTTCATCCATCAACACCTGGTGATATCCTGCATAACAATCCACGAAAGATTGTATCTCATGTTTGGCGCAGTTATCAACAAGGATGTGGATATTTGACAAAGGGAAATTGTCCTTGGGACTTGCTTTGTTCAGATCTCGATAGTCAATGCACACCCGGGTTTTCCTATCTTTCTTTGGCACGGGAACTACATTGGCCAACCATGTAGTGTATCAGACCACTAGGATTACCCCGCTTTCAACTATTTTGTGACCTCATCTTTGATCTTGTCACTGATATCAGTTTTGAACTTTCTTTGCTTTTGCTGGATAGGGGAATAGTCGGGGTAAGTCAGCAACTTGTGGACCACCAAATCGACACTTAATCCTGGCATGTCATTGTAGGACCAAGCAAACACATCTTTGAATTCAAACAAAATTTAGATCAGTGCACCCCTGGTTCTTTCATCTGTGTGATTGCTTATCTTGGTTTCTTGGACTTCTTCAGAACTCCCCAAATTAACTGGCTCGGTTTCATTTAAGTTCAGCTTAGGTTTCTTCTCAAATTATTCCAATTCTCAATTTATTTCACTAAAAGCCTCTTCTTCATCATATTCCGGTTCTTGATTCATTATTTCACAATTAGACATCGTGTTTGGATCTGGGCATGAAGTCCGCAAGTATGTCATGTTATTTAAAGCCCCATTATTAGAACTGAAAGAATAAATAAGAAAAAGTAACAAAAATAAAAAAGAATAAAGAGAGATGAACGATAAAATATTGATTTCATTTCATTGAATTTTGAAGATAACAGGGTTTACATTGGAATTTAAAGACAAGAAACTAAAAGAAACATCCGAGTTACACTCTAAAATAACTCGTGATATAGAAAAGGTGGCAGGACTGGACTACCGAGATTCCTGTCTGATTGGGAACAGAGTAGCCTTCCAGTTTTGCAACTTGGCATTGGGCCCATATACGGCACCTCAGCGGTGCTCGAGCCTTCTCCCGACTGATGTAGTTTCATACAATATCTGCCTCACAGCCCCATAGATTTCTTCAATTCCCTCAGCCATGAAGGTCTCATCTTTTTCTTCTTCGTTATATTTGGGCCTGATGAATTTTCTATAGAGATGAGGAACCGGCTGAGGTAACACCCAACCATCACTCTTTTGTTTATTTTCCCATGTCACATCAGCTTCTGTGGCATAAAAACCCACATCGAATAACTTCTTGGTGGCAGGTAGGGTGATAGGTTCTATGATTCCTTACAATGATGTCCTGAGTCCTTTCCCGAGTTTGTAACCATGCCTGATCATTTCCTTAGCAACCATAATTGATGCATTCGATAGAAAGGGTTGAGTGCAAGGGCTTTCTTCTTCATATTGGTCTACGACCACCACCTCGAAAGCTTGATAAACTACATGCTCGCTACCTTCCCTAGCTTCGAGACATGGGACTGATGGGTCCCGATAAATTGACTGCTTATCCTCTCCATGAACCACAATTTCCTGGTCTTCATATTCAAATTTCACCATCTGGTGGAGAGTGGAAGGTACGGCCCCTTTCGTGTGAATCTAAGGTCTTCCCAAGAGGAAATTATAACAAGTGTCCATGTCTAGGACTTGAAGGTCACCTCAAAATCCACCGGACCAATAGTCAAAATCAAATCGATCTTGCCTATGGTATCTCTCTTGATGCCGTCAAAGGCACGCACACAGACATTATTAGGCCTGATTCTCTTAGTTCCAATCTCCATTATTTGCATTATTAAGGGAGGGCAGATATCCATTGCGTATCCGCAATCCAGCATGACTCTTTTCACATAGTACCCCTCACACTTAACTGTCAGATGGAGGGATTTGTTGTGGGTAGTCCCTTCCGGGGGCAAATCATTCTTGCTAAAGGAAATCTAATTGACTGCTAATAATCTTTTTGCCATCCTCTCCAGTTGTTCAACAATGGTTTCAATTGGAACATATGCTTCATTGAGAGTTTTTATCAATACTTTCTGATGCTCAGTTGAATTCATTAGCAGAGACAACAAAGAGACCTGAGCACGAGACTTTCGGAGTTGGTCAATTATCTCATAGTCCGCAGTTTTCATTTTTTGGAAGAACTCTTCCGCTTCTTCGGCACTAATTGGTTTCTTGATGGGGAAGCATTTCTGCTTGGCATTGTTTACTTCTACCATGTTAAATTATTTCTCATCTAGGTTAGTTTTATTCACTTCTCCCAAAATCTCTTTTCCCTTGTAGGTTACTACCGCCTCGTTGTAATTCCATGGGACGATAGTAGGATCTGTCATGGGCCTCTGCGGTGCGTGCCCAATAACCATGGGCTCATTCAGCCTTGGTGAACTTACTGGCCCCCGTACCACATAGGTCCCTTTAGGCACAAACATCTTAGATCCCTTATTCAGCTCAAACCTTCTTGGAGGCCTCAATGACATTTTTTCTTTCCTGTGACCCCGGGGAACATAAAGAATGGCATTTTATGGGGGTGCTGCCCCAGTTTTGGTTTCCGCTGCCTTTTCTATATTTTGAGTGGTGTATTTACTATTCTTCTCCCTCTTTTCATGTTTTGCAGCAGCCTTTGGCTTCTTTTCGACATCAACGATTGCAATTATGGCTTTCAAAGCAGGATCAAACTCCTTATCTTCACAAATTATTTCAATAACCGGCTCATTGTTGTGAGCCGACAATGGGTTGTTGGTTACATTAGGAATGTGTTCATCCTTTAACACTATCCGCTTTTGTTCTATGAGATTTTCAACAACCCTTTTCAGAGTCCAACAGTCTTCGATTTTATGTCCTTCCGCTCTCTAATGGTAAGCACATAGAGTACCGGCTCTGTAGGAGGGCAACTCTAAGTTTTACCTGGTTTGGGGTACTGGTTGCAACAAACACATCTGGACAAGTTTAGGGAAAAGGCTAGAGTATGACTCACCAATGGGCGTGAAGTTGGTTCTCCTAGGTGGCTCCCGTGCGCGGGCATTGTAGGGGAAGTTATTCTGTGGATGTCGGGGATTATACTGAGCTTGGTGAGGAGGGTTATTTCTAGGAAATGAAGCTCGGTTTTGATTGAACTGTTGTTGTGGCCTAGCATATGGCTAGGTGTTCATTACTGCCTACGGCTGAGGAGCAATGGCATAGGCTACATCGTGATGGGGATAATAATGTTGTGGGGTGCTTGGACGGAAGTAATTTCTGGGTAGACACTTGAAGTTGCCATCGCCACTTCTTCCTTCTTCTTTTATGTTCTTTACACCTCCGGACCCGCCTTGAATTTCTTGGGAAGTAGCCCTTATAGCAGATTGACTCAATATGTGCCCTGTTTTTAGACCATTCTCAACCATCTCACCAATCTTGATGGCCTCAGCAAATGGTTTCCTCATTGCAGACACCATATTCTTAAAGTAGTCAGCCTTTTGGGCTTGAAGAAAAACACTCACCATTTCTGTTTCATCCATTGCAGGCTTGACTCTGGCCGCTTGTTCGCGCCATTTGACAGCATATTCTTGGAAACTTTCCGAGGACTTCTTCTTGAGATTCGACCGAGAATTCTTGTCTGGAGCTATGTCTATATTATACTAAACTGTCTGAAAAAATCCCGAGCCAGATCATCCCAAATATGCCAACGAGATATATCCTGATCCATGTACCACTCAGATGCAATGCCGACCAGGCTCTCTCTAAAATAAGCCACAAGAAGCTTCTCTTATCCACTTGCCTCTCGCAATTGATTGCAGTACCTCTTGAGGTAGGCTACAGGATCCCCATGCCCGTCATACTTTTCGAACTTTGGGGTCTTGAAACCCATGGGTAAATTCACATGTGGGAACATACACAGATCATCGTAGGATACACTCTTTTGTCCGTTCAAACCCTGTATATTTTTAAGGCTCTTCTCTATGCTCCTCATTTTTTTGTAATTTCCTCCTGCTAGGGGTTCTTGGTAGTTTTCTCCTGTCCCGCAGTAAAGTCGTACCGGGGTTGTTAAGGGTAAGAATTGGTAGTGAACTGGGCAGGTTCAAGTGGAAACGATGGTCCTTGGAAGGTGAAAGATGATGGATCAAAGCTTGGCCTAGGCAAAATGGGTTGGGCCATGGCCGAAGAAGGTGGCACAGTGCATATTTGGAGGCTGCACCTGAAATTAACACCTGGGGGCGAACCCTAGAAAGTGTTCCAGCAAAGTGGACTGAGATGGTAGGACATCCAAGTGGGGTATTCGGGTAACTTATTGGGACATTGGAAGTCCCACTTGCCTTAGAAAGTAGCTCAGGGAATCCATGTATCGCACTCGGTAGTTCTCTACCATTGGACCAGGAGTCTCACATTTCCATCATGCGGAGACGTAGAATTCTGTTTTCCTCGGCAGCCGCTGACTCTGAAGTTGGGATGACCGAGATTGGGCTATCCTCCAGGATAGGAACTGTTGGTAGATGACTTTTCGACGATATTTCGACACTTCCTTTTGATCTTCTGAAGTACGGATGTGAAGCCAGATTACCACAAAACCAATCACCTTAATATAGAACCTATACCCAACAGTAGACAACAAACCGGTTAGTTTGAAGAAATTAACACATAGGTAATCGCATATTGAGGGTGTGTTGCACCTATATGGTTAAATGTATTTCTACAGGTTTCGCAACGGTTGCATGTTTCATCGCGGTTCTGTTTATCTCCCTAATTTTCCTTTCTTTTTACTTTGGCTCTTTAATGCTTCTCCTCTTATTCCTGTTTTCCTCTCTTTTCTTACTTTTCTCACTTTTCTTTTGGTTTTTCTTTGGCTCTCTTTTTGTTTTTTGGTTTTTCTTTGGTTCTTTCCATCCCAAATTCCTCTTTTATTTGAGTTATTTACAAAATCATGACCGGATCTGACGAGGATTGCCTACGCATCACGACGCCGCATGAATCAGATCATTGCATAGTTTAAGAAATAAATGCAAAAAATAAGGAAACAATTATTGGGATTTCCCAATTTTCTTTAATAAAACTCTATTGTTCTCTATTAAAAAGGACTCCATCATACTTTACCAGGAATTTAAAACTACAACAGACTCAAAACATATTTGAAAATTGAAAACTGAAGTACAGACTCAACAAATGAAAATTAAGAGTACATAAGTGCTTCTACTCCATGGGCCCGTTGGACATCAGTCAGTCTTGCCACGGGCCTGCGTGCAAGATCCCCTTGAAGACGCTCCAGGTCACTCATTATTTGGTGAACAAAGGTCATTACCGCAGCAAAAGAGGTGGTTCTAGTAATGTTTTCACATTCATGGTACTTCATGGCGATGTAATCAGCAATTGCTCTAATCCTCTCCCTGATGATACCCTTTTCTTGTAGCAAACGCTCGATTTGCTGAGACCTAGCTTCTAGCACTTGGGTATCATGATGGTTTTGATTCTGCAGTTGTTGCATATCTTCCTCTACCTGGGACATCAACGCGTAGCAATATTCCCTTTCTGCTTTAAAGTTCTTAGCTTGTTTGGCCATTTCATTTTCAAGGGTAGTTAGCATTTTCTTCAAATCTGTGATTGTTCCCTCATATTTTCTTTTCAACCGCCGTACAAACTCCACCCGTCCCTCTGCATTCTTTGTCAGCGGTGCTTGGACTCTTGCTAGACTAACCTTGGATTTTTCTAAGTCATCCTGATACTCAGATACTTTCCTTCTAAGACCACTTATAAGCCTTTCATCTGCTCGGCTTCTTTCTTGGTTTTCAGCAGTTATTTTAATTTTTGGCAGCTTGGTGGTAGTCCATTAAGCCTTATTTTCCTCTTCTAACTTGACATTAACTTCTTATTTGATGATGGTTTCTCCACTCTCGATTCACAATAATCTAGGTATAATTTTGTGTCTACAAAGTATGACTCCGTCTCAGTGAAAGGCTTGATGTCTGCATCAATTTTGACTATCTCACCATCTCTTCTGTACTTCAGACATTGATGTAAAGTAGATGATACCACCCCATTCTCATGAATCCAAGGACGTCCAAGCAACACGTTTTATGATGTTTTAGCATCTATGACGTGAATCATGGTGTTTGAATTCACATCACCAATGGATAATCCCACGCATATCATACATATGGATCGTTGTCTTCCTTGGTCGAAACCTTAGATTGTTAGGTTACTTTTGGATAGCTCATCGTTAGAGATCCCAAGCTTTTTTAGCAACATATTTGGCATGATGTTGACAACCGAACAATCATCAACAAGTAGGTGATTAAGACGTTGTTCCCGAATGGACCCTACAACAAACAAAGGTTTGTTATGTAGCTTAGACCCTAGCAGCAAGTCACTTTTCCGTTATCATAATGTTCTTGTGTTTCCATTGGAGCAGGCTCATCGTTGCTTTTCACTTTTTCATTAGTACTAGAAACTACATGAGCTGCACCAACGTGACCTCCATGAAGAAATTTACTAGGATAGAATTCATGCAATGTGATGGGCTTTTGGAACTTTGGTGATAAGGTGCTGTTAATCTTCTTGTAATAGAAGATTTGATATTTCTTGGTGATTGTAGCCAATCTGCATTTCTCATTATCGCTCTTGAGTTAGGAATTCGTAGCCTCAAAACTGCATGATGTTTTCGCTTCTTGTAAGTGACTAGAATCCAGCCCTCATTGTCTTTGTCTTTGGAGTGATTGTGTAGCTCTAGTGAACCTTCAAGAGTTTCTCTTGGAACATCAACTTCAACGGGCTCGAAACTTCCAAATTGTAAAAAGGCAGTGCTTGGCACGTTATGCAACTTTGAACACTTCTTTTCCTTGAGCGCAATACTTGCATAATTTGCTTCTGCTTTTTCATCCATGTCTATGATGATTTTTCCTTCACTTACAAGAGCCATGATTTTATCCTTCAAGACGAAGCTGTAGGGTGGCTAATGACGCGATAAAACTTGCGGTATTTCGGATCGCCAACTTTGCGAATTTCCTCTGACCTTTATGATTCAGGGAGATCGATGACTTTCTTGTCGAGCAGTTCATAAAGGATTGTGGGTACGTCTGAATCTGGAAATGGATAAACATTCGCCTCTAATTTCCTCAAGGATGGACGACGCTTCTCCTCTTTGGTATATTGACTCTGGGTTTTATCCTCCTTCACTTTTTGCTTAATAGTGACCTTCACAGAAGTTGCTTTCACCGCCATTGATTCTTTGGTTTGGTTCTTTGATGCAACATATTTCTTGAACTCCTTTTGATCCACAAATGGAGATGCCTTTACATGACTTGCGATGCTTAACTCCAGTTCGTGCGCTCGTGTTGCAAGTTCTTCAAAAGTTCACGGTTTGATCCCTTGTAAGATGTACAAAAGGCCCCAGTGCATTCCTTGAATACATATATCCACAACAAATATTTCTGAATGATGATCTTTGCAGTCCAAACTTAACGCCCTCCAATTATTAATGTAATCCACCGCGGGCTCGTCCTTCCTTTTCTTGGTGCCTGTCAACTCTACCATGCTTACAGTTCTTCGGGTACTGTAAAAAAAATTGAGGAATTCCTTCTCAAGTTGCTCCCAGCTATCAATGGACTCTGGCTCTAAGTCAATATACCAGTCAAATGCGTTCCCTTTCAGAGAACGAACAAATTATTTTACCAAAAGGTCATCGTGCATTCCAACATTGCTACAAGTCTCAACAAAGTGGGCAATATATTACCTTGGGTTCCCTTTGCCATCAAATTGATACAGCTTTGGTGGTTGATAATTGGTTGGCATGGTTAAACAATTAATCCTCTTAGTATAAGGCTTAGAGTAGTACAATGAACTTTGCGATGGTCTTCCATATTGAGCTCTGATGGTGTTTGTTACCATGCATTGCAATTGTTGGACAAATAAGCAACTGAACTAGATTGCTTTTCCTTTTGGATGTTTAACTTTGCAAATGACTCCTCAACAATTGTTTTCTGGGAGGTGAAGACAAGTGAACGAGGAGAGACATGGCTTGACTCTCCAAGCGCATAGGCCACCAATTTGTTCATGAGTTGAGCGATTTGAAGGTCTTTGTCTTCAACAGATTTCTTCAAGACCTCTATAGTATGTTCCATCATTGCAAAATTTTTGTCCACGTTAGTTGCGTCAGTCATCAAGGCATTGACTTTTTTTGAAACTGAAGAATCCACCAAATCCTCAAATCCGCTAAGGTTTGAGGCTATTTGAAAAAGTTTGTCAAACAACAAGAATAGGGTGTTGCCCCCAGAGATTGCGGTTGCGGACATCATAAGAGATCTGCTCTTCTTTGCCATCTCCAAGGAGGAAAAGTATTTCGATCCATCCAAGCCACTAGCCTTGAATGTTCTTCGAGTGATTGGGCTAACATGACTGAGCTCAGCGGATGCGGCAACAATAGCATCTTTGCAAGAAACATCACACTTGCGGAAGGCCATTGTAGCAGTAGATCTAAAGTTTGTAGTTTTCAACTTGCAAGAAGGAGAAATGAAGGATAGAATTTGTCCCTCTAGGCGTGCCAAAATTTGTTCGCAACAAATTTTCGTAATACGAAAAATAAACCGCAACAAAATAATATGAAGAAAAAGTTATTTTATTGATAAGTATTTATGAGTAAAATTCGATGTATCCCTTGATTCTCCTCTCTAAA
This sequence comes from Nicotiana glauca, assembly GCA_026770625.1. Taxonomy (NCBI): domain Eukaryota; kingdom Viridiplantae; phylum Streptophyta; class Magnoliopsida; order Solanales; family Solanaceae; genus Nicotiana; species Nicotiana glauca. Next base: position 172,816 of record MU764211.1, on the reverse strand, counting down.
ATTCTCCGTGATTCGAGGTCTTGAAAAGCATATTTCTCGAATGTAGGATGATGTAAACCTCCTTGGGATGTATTTAATCGCCAAAAATATCGAGCAACACTTTGTTGTTACGGGTTGATCTCCGGAAAGAACTCCGTTGATCACTCTTTTGTTAAAGAACTAAGCACTTGATGATTGATCTCTCTATTTGTGGATGCCTTCACCAATTGCGGAGTGTTCTTCTTCTTCTCCGAAATATCCCCTGAGAGTTATGTAACCTCTCTATTTATAGTTGTAGAGGATGGGCAGTCCAGCTACATATGAACTTTTTTGCTTGATTTTGATTGGCCCATGTCATTTTTGTCATTTGGCGTCATGTGGTTGGTTCTTACTTTTTTACTTGGACTGCCACATCATTTAACACGTGGCATCATCTTGTTGGCTTTGGATTTGACTGGACATGCCATGTCACTTGACACATGGAACGAGTCTAGGCCTTAAGATAAAATGGACCTTGAGCTTGAAAATTAATAAAATGGACTAATTTAACTTGTAAAGCCCAAATTAATTATTTAACTCAATTAAATTTAATCCAAATTTTGTGTGGATTAGACCCAACAAATTTTATATGTCTACATATGTTTATTTTGTTTCTTATTGACATTAAATTAGTTGCATATATGCACAAACTCGATGTTACTAGTTTTGTTATTATCTAAGGTACTATTTTGTCAATTAATTGAATATTTGACCTTTCCACCTTTTAGCTATTGCCATTTAAAATAATTCACTAAAAATATGAGCACTCAAATTGAGTCAATTCAAAAAACATAGGAGTAACCCAAAAAAGCATAGTCAGCAAGCCTTGTATCTGCATACTCAGCTCTAGTAAAGAATGGCACATTTTCATGAAAATGTTATACACTCTTTTTACTTATAGAAATTGTTAACACCCCGGATAGCATGAGACATTTTCGACGAGGTAGACATAACATTAAATATCTGATCAGCTATTAGGTAAACAAAAAATGATTATGAGAAGCAAATCATAGTCTAGCACCTAACAACTTGTTTGGAGGGTTGTTACGTATCGTTTCATGATGTATCGTATTGTATTATATTGTATTGTACTGTATCGTTTGATGAATACAATGTTTGCATAGATTGTATTATTTGCCATTGTTTCATGATGAGTCTAAAACTGAAACGATGCTTTTTTGGGCATAAAATACGTTAACACAGTTTTTTTTTAAAGTTACATTTCTACATAAAACGCAATATAATACTGCGTTTTACTTTAACGGAAAGTTAGCCGTTAAAGTTAGATGCAGTATTATACTGCGTTTTATTAAAAAAATTATTTTTTTAATAGTAAAACGCATTATAATACTGCATTTAAAGAAAATACAGTATTATATTGTGTTTCCCTATAAAATTGTATAAACCCTCCTCCTTCTTCCCTACGATCTCTCTTCTTCCATTTT
>MU764211.1:121634-170225 GCA_026770625.1 Nicotiana glauca | reverse complement strand
CGTTAAGCACTATCTGTAAAGTTTGGTCGAAATCGGACGTCGTTTGACGTGTTTCGGACCTAAATATCAAATATTAGAGATTGATGAACTTTGAAATAAAAAGTGATGATCTTGGGGTTTAATTCGTTGATTTTGATGTTATTTTAGCGATTTGATCGCTCGAGCAAGTTCATAGGATGATATTGAGTGAGCGTGTGTGTTTGGTTGGGAACCCCGAGGGCTCGGGAGTGTTTTCAGAGGTGTTACAGGGTGAGTTTCCCTTAAAAATATAGCAGAAAACCTGCAACAGATGCCCAGGCCTTTTCTTCATCGCGAACGCACTCCATCCCTCGCGTTCGCGAAGCACCAGAATTCCCTTTATCGTGTTCACATACGACATCTCGCGTTCGCGTAAGCCAAAATTAGGACCCCTGTACTTTCCTCTTCGCGTTCGCGTGGGCCTTCACGTGTTCGCATAGAAGAACCCAAGACCTCCCCTGCGTGCCTTCTTCGCGCTCGCGTAAGGCTTATCGCGAACGAGATGCTTCCCAGCACTTCCTCATCGCGAACGCGACACCACTGTCGCGAATGCATAGTGTATTTTTGCCCAGTGAAAATTTTAAAAACAGGACAGAATCAGTGTATTCAGATTTCTCACTCTTTTATCACGAACCCTCTCCTCTCCCAAGCCCTAGGAAGCCATTAACGCCCCCAAGCTTCAAGACCCTTTGAGTAAGTGATTCCCCGCTTATTTCTTTCACTTTTCTTCCATTAATTAACTAGTTTCTAAGCCTAAATCATGAAATCAAGGTAGAAATCATGGGTTTTGAGTAAAGTTAGGTTTTTGATAATTTTGGGCGATTCAACCCCAATTTGGGGTCGAATCTTAAAATAAATTATATAGTTGCACTCGTGGGGGTATGGGTGAATTTATTTTGGTTCGAACTTCGTGTTTTGACCGAGCGAGACCGGGGTTGGTTTTGTAATTTTTGGATAGCATGTAAAAGTGCTTTAATTAGGCAATTTGGCCTGATTTGTTTAGTATAATTGATGATATTAAATACATTGTGTATAGATACGATTGAATTGGAGCGAAATTCGAAAGGAAAGGCATTGCTTGAGGACTGAGTTGGCTATAAGCCGTCGAGGTAAGTGTTTGATCTATCCTAGCTTGAGGGAATAGGATTAGAGTATAATAAATTGCTATCTGCTAAATGATCGAGTGCGGTGTATAGGCGTGGTGACGAGTGTCTATACACCGGAGTCTAGCATGACCGTGGGTCTTTGTTTGTACATGTTTGTGAGATAATTTGGAACTCTTCTAAGCTAAATTATAAATTGCTACAAATTTGAAGAGTCTGAGAATAAACTGTGAAATATTAATATTTTGGAGCGTTGGCTCAAGTGATAAATACTATTGAGTAAAAGTTGAAAGTATTGAAAGGAGTTGTGACAAATCCCTTGCCGGGATGGTTTAATATACTGGGTATTACCCTTGTCGGGATGTGAAAGTTATTGATATTGTTCCCTTGCCGGGACTCAGTTGTTAATTGTGTTGTTCCCTTACCGGGACTCAGTTGTTAATTGTGTTATTCCCTTGCCAGGACTCAGTTGTTAATTGTGTTATTCCCTTGCCGGGATTTAGTATTATTTGGGTTATTCCCTTGCTGGGATTGGTTGTGTATTGTGTTTAAAGAAACGGGATCGTGTGGCACGTCTACCACTTACATATTATGAAACGGGATCGTGTGGCACGCCGACCACTTACATATTATGAATTGGGATCGTGTGGCACGCCGACCACTTGTGTATTATGAAATGGGATCGTGTGGTTCGCCTACCACGTAGTATATTGAGGATCGGGTTGCGCGCCGCAACAGAGCATGGACTGGGTGTATTGTGTTCGTATGTGGAAACTTTCGGTGTTTTTCGTTAATGGTGTTATTGTTCAGTTATACTTCTGTACGGATAATTTTTATATTTAACTGTGGTGTATCCCCCAGCATGTCCCTTCCCCCTTTTACTGCTTAACTTGGTATATATATGTATATAGAATTGCACAGGTTTACATGAGTGTCCGGTCCTAGCCTTGTCACTACTTCACCGGGATAGGCCGGGCACTTACCAGCACATGGGGTCGGTTGTGCTGATACTACACTTCTGTGCATTTTTGCACAGGTTCAGGTTGTGAGCAGTAGCAGCAGTAGTTCGGTAGCAGTATTTTCATACCCACGAGACTGAGGTAGCTTGCAGGCGTCCGCAGGCCCGGCGTCTCTTCTTATATTTTTTTTTCATAATTACTGTAGTCTCATTGTTTCGAGACAGACGGTTGTTATATTTCTTTCAGACTATTATGTGTAGTTATTCTTAGTAGTTCGTGAGTTCGTGACTCCACATCTTGGGTAGAGTATTATTTTGAGTATTTCACATTTATATTCAAATTTATGAAAGTAGACTTCCGCAGTTTATGTTATTATTATTATCCTTGTTAATAACTTGACAACATGATGATTTTTATTAATGGAAAGATGGTGAGTAAATTGGCTTGCCTAGCTACCACGAGTAGGCGCCATCGGGATCCCGATGGTGGGAAATCCGGGTCGTGACACCCACATACAACCCAAGCTTTGGATTCCTTCTTTCGGAGTCAAAATTTCGAATTTTCGATATTTCAAAAAACTTAAATCGATGTATTTCGAATTAGTTTATGTCGAAACTCGTAGAGCATATGCATATTTCTTTTTTTGAATGTGTTTCCACATTGATTTGTGTTATGTTTGCGATTAAATTTGTATGTTATTTTTACCCGGATTTAATTACTAGCCTTGGGACAAAAAATAGTTAAAACTTGATAAATAATTTTTATTTTTAATAAAATTGTTCACAAATATCTTTTACTGTTTTATATGTAATTTTGTGAATGTTATGTTCATAAGTTTGTTGTTTTTATTTAGTTTAGATTATTTATTTGCTTAAAGAATAGTGGCATTCTAGCGTAGTAAAATATAGAGCATTTTAGCGTAGTAAAATATAGATCCTTATAGCGTAGTAAAATATAGAGCCTTTTAGAGTAGTAAAATATAGAGCATTTTAGTGTAGCAAAATATAGAGCCTTTTAGCTTAGAGTCTATGCAGTTTAAGTATGTACTAACTACAAACTATTCAATTACACTTTACAAAATTAATTATTTAATTTATAAAATAAACTTACAAAACTAACAAATTAATATATGTTGTCAAATTAACTCAAATATCGAGCCTGTAACCCAAAGATAATTACTCTGTCCAATTAAATAATTAATTATTTAATTTATTAAACTAACAAAATTTTAAACTTATTAAAATTGACACACATAATAATTAAGGATAGCTTGATGCTACTGGGCCTCAAATATCGAGTCTGGAACCCATAGATAATTACTCTATCCAATTATAAAATTAATTATTTAATTTATAAAACTAACAAAATTATAAAAATATTAAAATTAACACACATAATAATTAAGGATAGCTTGGTGCTACTGGGCCTCAAATATCGAGCCTGGAACCCATAGATAATTCTCTGTCCAATTATTATATTAATTATTTAATTTATAAAACTAACAAAATTCTGAAAATGTTGAAATTGACATACATAATAATTAAGGATAGCTTGGTGCTACTGGGCCTCAAATATCGAGCTTCGAACCCATAAATAATTACTCTGTCCAATTATAAAATTAATTATTTAATTTATTATAAAACATAAAATTTTAAAAATATTGAAATTGACACATAATAATTAAGGATAGCTTGGTGCTACTGGGCCTCAAATATCGAGCCTGGAACCCATAAATAATTACTTTGTCCAATTATAAAATTAATTATTTAATTTATTATAACACACAAAATTCTAAAAATATTGAAATTGACACACATTATATAATTAAGGATAGCTTGGTGCTAATGAGCCTCAAATATCGAGCCTGGAACCCATAGATAATTACTCTCTCCAATTATAAAATTAATTATTTAATTTATTATAACACACAAAATTCTAAAAATATTGAAATATGACACACATTATATAATGAAGGATAGTTTGGTGCTACTGGGCCTCAAATATCAAGCCTAGAACCCATAGATAATTACTCTGTCCAATTATAAAATTAATTATTTAATTTATTATAACACAAATATACAATTAATATTGTTTTTAGGCCCAACTGTCTCTGCCAGCATCGCAGGTCACTCTGTCAGATACATTGTTGATCACGGCTACATTCGACGGAGATGCAGAACAGTTCTTTTTAGGCCCATCTACCGCAGCTGAGGATTGATCGACCCGAGACGTGGATGGTGGGCGCAAGTTGAGTTATGCCTCATCCCCGGCGGTTGATGCGGATCTACCACAGGCGCAGGTATTTGTGTATTGCTGTAAAATTTCATTTTGTTTTTTTTTTCCTTAGTGATTTGCTATAAATTAATTTTTAATTTTCTTATTAAGGCTTCGTCCCAGACTCCCAACCCATCACGGAGGCCACTGTATGCTATGATGAGGACACCAAGAATGCTTGTACTCAGGAGGCCGACGAGAAAATATTTTTGACTTAACACGTACAATACTAATATACATTTTCACATGCTAAGCTTAGTAATTATTTTGTAGGTTGGTGACGGCCTGACGGCGCCTTCTACCGATCTTGCCAATTGTATTGTCGATGCTGTTGCGCATCCTCACATAAGCAGGCGACTTAATGATGATGATCCTGATAGTGTACCCGGGCGATAGGGGATACGACTCAGGCCAGTGGTAGCACTGAAGCACACAAACTGCGGGATTCATTGATTTACTTTTGTTTGTATTTTGTGTAAATACTACATTATGTAAATAATGGCAACAATTCTATTTTAACAAAAAAATTATTTTAACTGCGTTTGAACAACAATTTATTTTAACAATACAACACAAACACAAACATAGCAAATGTAACTATAACAACCCGACTGGTCGTTTTATATTTTAGAACCCCATTCCCTTAAATAAAACTTCCCGCACTTGCTTTAACTAATTTATGACTTGCGGGGACTGGTAGTTCGGAAGTTGGAAGAGCTTTGAGTAAGAATAAGTCCAATTGCTTCTTTAAGTTTCTCTAAAAAGGCCAAGCTTGACTTCGGTCAACTTTCTTGAGAAACGGACCCGGATTCGTGATTTGACGATCTCGGAGGGTCCGTGGGAAATATGGGACTTGGGCGGATGCCCGGAATCGAATTTCGAGGTCTCTAGCCCGAGTAATGAATTTTTCTGTGAAATTGTTAAATTGAAGTTTTAAAGATTTAAATAAACTAAGAAATCATTGTTTTCCTAGGTATCGGACTCGGATTTTTATTCTGAAATTTGGTACAGGTCCGAAATATCAGTTAAGATCTACCCGCGAAATTTGGTGTCAATCCGAGTAGTTTAAGGGCATTTTGACCCGTTGGAAGTAAATTAAAAACTTGAAGTTCAATGATTTAGTTCAATTGGTTTTGGGGTTCAATTCCTCGATTTAGCATTGTTTTGAGTGTTTCGAGGGTTCGAGCAGGTCCACCTCGTGATTTCAGACTTGTCGGTATATTTAGGCGGGGCACGAGAGCCCCGAGCGTCAAACGAGCAAGGCTCGAGTGAAGTTGAAACTTGAAAAAGGGCTGAAGGTTGCTGCTTCTGTCATAACTACATCCGCGGTTCTTGGACCGCAGAAGCGGGACCGCAGATGAGGCCAATGAGTCACAGAAGCGGAAAAGGGGCAGGACCAGGTAAACCGCAGAAGCGATCATTTAACCGCAGAAGCGAAAGTCAGACCGCAGAAGTGGTCGAGCCCAATTGGCTCAGGACCGCAGGAGCGGCCCAAAAACCGCATAAGCAGCTCTGCCTATGCGGCCCCCAGACCGCAGAAGCGGTCCAGCCCCCAATTCCCAAAGCCACAAAAGCAGCAAATTTCCGCAGAAGCGGACTACGCAGAAGCAGAAATACCTTCGTAGATGCGAAAATAGATGGGGGCAGAAGGGTTCATTTAATACGAACTCAAACTCATTTCTCTCATCTTTCACTCTTCACTTAGGCAATTTGGGTTCTTCCAAGAGAGGGTTCCCACATAGCTTGGTAAGGTAAGTAATTTTCCTTCATCCTTAGCTTAAATAGATGTATATTAGATAGATTAAACACTAAAAATTTAGTAAAAATAAAGGGTTAGAGCTATACCTAGGATTATAATAAAACTAATATTTAATCATGTAATGAACTAGAAATCATATATTGTGATCCTTAGGTGATAGAGAACAACTTCCTTCGAAAAATCTCAGAATCTGGGCACGTGGTCTCGGGGTCGGAATTTAGGAAACTTGTGGGAAAGGTTGGGAAATCACTTAAACAGTTAAAATTCAATCTCGTAGGCCTTTATTGACTAGTTCTTGCTCTATTTTAATTAGTTTGTGCTCGTTCGACTTTGAATTGAGGGTTTGGGCTTGTTCTTGATATTGGAAGTGCGCTTCGGAGCAAGGTGAGTCTCCTTTCTAACCTTGTAAGAGGGATTTGTCCCTAAAGGATTATACATGAGTAATTGTTGTTAAATGCGGGGGTTACACACGCACTAGGTTACGAGAGTCCGTGTGTAGCTACTATAATGATAAATGTTTGGGTAGTTTAGGACCCACATCATGTCTAATTGGGGAATATTTCTTATTTTAAATTACCAATATGATCGTTTACGATTTGATAGAGACTTGAGGAAATAAAAAGTGAACATATGAGCTTTTTGAGCCTTGGTAGGAATTTTCTTGTATATAATTGAGCCTTTATGTACATTCTTGATATTTTTCTTGATGATTTTGGATGGGGCCGATCGCCTCGGTGAGAATATATGCATAAATGGTTCGGGCCGCTCGACCTTCAGTAGTGCACAATTTATTTTCTGTTGGAGCGCGCCGTCGACCTCGGCATGATTGCGCATGATTTATATGCTTACGTTTAAACATGACATGATCACTTGTTTAATATGGAAAAAGGGGGAAATGGTAATTGAATTATGATCAAGAACATGAATATGATTTTTTTTTCTTTTAAACTTGTATTATTGGAGATCCTTATGCTGTATGTCTCACATTACTATTATATTATCTTGACCTTAGTAAGTATCAAGTCGACCTCTAGTCTCTACTTCTTCGAGATTAGACGGGGATACTTACTGAGTACATGTTATTTATGTATTCATGATATGCTTCTGTACTTAATTGTACAGGATCTGAGGTAGGTGGATCTGGGCATCATACTGGTGCATATCAGTGAGCACATCTGGGACTTCTACGGTGAGCTGCTTCTCTTTCCTGCCGATCCGTAGCCGAAGAAGTCTTTCTCTGTATTTTTATTTCTGTCTATCCTGATTCAAACAGTAGGATAGTATGGTATTCTTTTGTGTATATTCTACTAGTTGCCCGTAGCTTATGACACCAGGTTCTGGCACACACAGTAGTAGACATTTATTTTTGGGTTGTATTGTCATCTTGACACATTGTGATCTTTACCGGTCTTTCCTTTATTCCGCAAATCTATTATAATTGCCGTTGGTTAAAGCAAAAGAATAAGAATTTAATCACATTTCTGTATTTGGCTGGCCTGACAATGGTGTCGGGCGCCATCACGACCTATTATAGAAAATGGGTCGAGACAACATGGTATCAGAGCAGTAGGATCACATAGGTCTCACAAGTTATGGGCAAACCTAATAGAGTTTGGTATATCGGTACGGAGACGTCTGTATTTATCTTCAAGAGGCTATAAGGTACTAAAAAAACTACTCTTTATTCATTTCTATCGTGTAGTGGTCAATGTGCTAAATTTCCCTCTTCTATTCTCTCACAGATGGTGAGGACTCGTACCGCCGATATTTCGGACCTGGGAGGAGCTGCTACCTATGTTGCTAGAGGCCGAGGTAGAGGCCGGGGGAGGGCACCGGCCCGTGGTAGGGGACGCGAGCGTCCTAGAGCTATTCCAGATGCACCACCAGTAGACCCTACGGGGGATCCCATTGTTGAGGAGCAGGGCGAGGTGCCCGCAGCTATGCCTACTCCGGTGGATTTCATGACTGCGCCGGGATTTCAGGAGGTCATGGGCCGTATGCTTCGGTTCATGGATACTATGACTCAGGCTAGTTTATTTCCAGCAGATCCAACTACCTTACAGGCAGGAGGGGGAGCCCAGACCCCTACCGCGCAGGCTCCAGGTCATGCAGCCGCAGTTTATCATGCTCGGGGTGCACTACCCACGGAGGGGGTTCAGCCAGTTGCTGCAGCAGCACCCCAGCCCAGGCCAGCTATGGACGGCGATCCGCAGAAGTTATTAGACAGATAGACCAAGTTGCACCCTCCAGTCTTCCGGGGTGAGCGTCATGAGGATGCCTAGGATTTTATTGACAGGTGCAGGGATAGACTACACAACATGAGGATATTGGAGTCGCATGGAGTCGACTTCACTGCTTTTTAGCTGGAGGGCAGGGCCCGTAGATGGTGGCAGTCTTATTCACTTAGCAGGCCAGCAGGCGCTCCTCCCCTCACTTGGGGTTAGTTAACTCAGTTATTCCTTGATCAGTACATTCCACCCTCTAAGAGGGAAGAGCTATATCATCAGTTTGAGTATCTAGAGAAGGGTCATAGATCAGTGACCGATTATGAGGCGAGTTTCTCTGAGTTGTCTCGCCATGCACTTATGATACTCCCCACAGTGGCAGAGAGAGTACAGATATTTGTTGCAGGGTTACATCCCACTATCCGGTCGGGTATGGCCCGTGAGGTAGAGATGGGCACTGGATATCAGCTAGTACTTGAGATTGCTTGCAGGATTGAGGGTTATCATTTGAGGGGTAGAGATCATATGCAGCAGGATAAGAGGGCCAAATTCTCAGGAGAGTTCAGAGGCGCCCCAACTAGGGGCAGAGGTCACTTTGGTAAGGGTCAGCCCAATAGGCCCCCAGTTCTAGCACCACCACCTGCTCGGGGTGATCCGGTGTGCTCCTAATTCAGCGCCATGCTTGAGAGTTCTTATTGCCTGCCAGCTATTCAGGGTTCATCCAGTGGGTATTCAGGTCCTCCGGAGTCTTTCGGTTCTTATTCCAGTGCTATGCCGGATAGTTCATACAGCTCACCGGCTATTCATGCTTCTTCCAGTAGGTCTTCTGGTATTCAGGGTCATCCATTCGGACAGGAGGCCACCGCACTATGTAGTTTTGAGTGCGGGGACACAGGCCACATGAGGAGATACTGCCCCAGGCTAGGGGCAAGGCAGTACAGCAGGGGTAGCAGCCTATGACTCTAGCACCAGCGGCCCAGCCACCTAGAGGTAGAGGGCAGACTGGTAGAGGCCGACCCAGAGGTGGAGGCCAGACTGGGAGAGGTCAGCCAGCTACTACTCTATCAGGTCGAGGCCAGACAGCCGGTGCTCCAGCTAGATTCTATGCTCTTCTAGCCAGGCCAGATGCATTGGCCTCAGATGTCGTCATCACAGGTATTATTTTCGTCAGCGGTAGAGATGCATCGGTATTATTTTATCCAGGGTCTACTTATTCATATGTATCATATCTATTTTCTCATTTCTTGGATATTTCTCCTGAGACTTTGGGTGTTCCTGTTCATGTGTCCACTCATGTAGGCGATTCCGTGGTTGTGGATCGGGTCTACCGGTCTTGTGTAGTTACTTTCTATGGCTACGAAACTAAAGTGGATCTTCTGTTGCTGGACATGATTGATTTTGAGGTCATCTTGGGCATGGATAAGCTATCTCCATATCACTCCATCCTTGATTGCCATGCCAAGACTATTTCAGTAGCGATGCTAGGGTTGCCGAGGTTGGAGTGGAAGGGTTTCACTGTAGATAAGCCTAGCAGGGTCATTTCCTTCCTGAAGGCTCAGCTCATGGTTGATAAGGGGTGTTTGGATTATTTAGCTTATGTTTGAGACACCACCACAGATTCTCCGGCGATTGATTCAGTGCCAGTAGTCTGAGAGTACGCCGATGTTTTTCCTTCTGATCTTCCTGTATTCCTCCAGATCGTGATATTGATTTCTGTATTGATTTGGCTCCAAGCACTCATCCTATATCTATCCCACTGTACCGTATGACTCCTAAGGAGCTGAAAGAACAGTTGGAGGATTTGTTAGCAAAAGGGTTTGTTAGGCCCAGTGTATCGCCTTGGGGTGCACCAGTGCTATTTGTAAAGAAGAAGGATGGGACTATGCGGATGTGCATTGATTACTACCAGTTGAACAAAATCACCATCAAGAACAAGTATCCATTACCCCGTATTGATGATTTGTTTGACCTGCTGCAGGGTGCTTGGGTGTTCTTTAAGATCCACTTGAGGTCAGGGTATCATCAGCTAAAGATTCAGGATTCAGATGTTCCAAAGACCGCATTCAGGACTAGATATGGCCACTATGAGTTTCTGGTGATGTAATTTGGCTTGACTAATTCTCCAGCGGCATTTATGGAATTGATGAACAGGGTGTTCACTCCTTATATTGATTCATTTGTTATCGTCTTCATTAACGACATCTTGATATACTCGCGTAGCCTGGGGGAGCACGAGCAACATTTGAGAGTAGTGCTTCAGACCTTGCGAGAGCAGCAGCTTTATGCCAAGTTCTCCAAGTGTGAGTTTTGGCTGGAGTCAGTGGCATTCTTGGGGCATGTAGTGTCAGGGATGGTATTAAAGTGGATCCCAAGAGATTGAAACAGTTCAGAATTGGCCACGTCCTACTTCTATGATTGAGATCAGGAGTTTCCTGGGGTTAGTAGGTTACTACTGGCGATTTGTGCAGGGCTTTTCATCTATTGCATCACCTCTGACCAGATTGACCCAAAAGGGTGCCCCATTCCGTTGGTCCGATGATTGTGAGGAGAGCTTTCAGAAGTTCAAGACGGCTTTGACTACGACACCAGTTCTTGTATTGCCTTCCGGTTCAGGGATGTATACAGTGTATTGCGATGCTTCACGGGTTAGCTTGGGATGTGTATTGATGCAGGAGGGGCGATTTATTGCATATGCTTCATGTCAGCTGAAGGTTCATGAGAAGAATTACCCTATGCACAATCTAGAGTTGGCGACGATTATTCATGCTCTCAAGATATGGAGGCATTATTTGTATGGGGTGTCATGTGAGGTTTACATCGACCATCGCAGCTTCCAACATTTGTTCAAGTAGAGAGATCTTAATTTAAGGCATCGCAGGTGGCTTTAGTTATTAAAGGATTATGATATTAACATTCTTTATCATTCAGGTAAGGCGAATGTGGTCGCGGATGCCTTGAGCAGAAAGGCGGAGAGCATGGGTAGCTTGTCATTCATTCCTGCCGAGATGAGACCATTAGCTTTGGACATCCAATCTTTAGCTAACAGACTTATGAGATTGGACATTTCGAAGCCCAACCGAGTTCTAGCATGTGTGGTTGCTCAGTCTTTGTTATTGTGGCAGATTAAGGCCCGATAGTTTGATGATCCATATTTGGCGGTCCTTAGAGATACGATACTTCAGGGAGGTGCCAAAAAGATTTCTATTTGCGAGGATGGTGTGTTACGGCTTCAGGTCCGTGTATGTGTTCCTAATGTTAATGGCTTGAGGGAGAGGATTCTAGAAGAGGCCTACAGTTCTAGGTACTCCATTCATCCAGGTGCACGAAGATGTATCGTGACTTGAGGCAGCATTACTGGCGGTGGAGGATGAAGAAGGACATCACAGAGTATGCAGCTAAATGTTTGAATTACCAGTAGGTCAAATATGAGCACCAGAGGCCAGGTGGCCTACTTTAGCGGATGCCTATTCCAGAATGGAAGTGGGAGCGCATCACCATGGATTTCGTGGTTGAGTTGCCGCATACTTTGCAGAAAGTTGATTCAATGTGGGTTATTATGGATAGGTTGACCAAGTTGGCCCACTTTATTCCAGTGGCGACTACTTACTCGGTGGAGACATATGCTTAGATTTACATTCGGGAGATAGTTAGGTTGCACGGTGTGCCGGTTTCCATCATATTAGACAGAGGCCCTCAGTTCACTTCCCATTTCTGGAGAGCTATTCAGAGTCATTTGGGGACCCGTGTAGAGCTTAGCACGACATTTCATCCTCAGACCAACGGGCAGTCGGAGCAGACAGTTCATATTTTAGAGGATATGCTTAGAGCATGTGTGATCGACTTTGGAGGGCAGTGGGATCAGCTCTTATCCTTGGCGGAGTTTGCATATAATAACAGCTATCAGTCCAGCATAGAGATGGCCCCGTATGAGGCATTATATGGTCGGCGTTGTCGTTCTCCTATCGGGTGGTTTGAGCCTGGTGAGGCTAAGTTACTTGGTACAGATTTAGTTTAGGATGCCTTGGATAAGGTAAAGTTGATTCAGGAGAGGTTCCGCACAGCTCAGTCCAGGCAGAAGAGTTACGCAGATCAGAAGGCGATGATGTATCAGTCATGATTGGCGAGAAGGTTCTCTTGAAAGTCTCGCCAATGAAGGGCATTATGAGGTTTGGGAAGAAGGGCAAGCTAAGCCCAAGGTTTATTGGTCCCTTTAAGGTATTGAGGTGAGTTGGAAAGGTTGCCTATGAGCTTGCCTTACCTCCCAGTTTATCGAGAGTTCATCCAGTTTTCCATGTATCGATGCTTCAGAAGTATCATACCGACCTATCACATGTGTCGGATTTCAATACCATTCAGTTAGATGAGAGCTTGGGCTACAAGGAGGAGCCAGTCGCCATTATTGATAGACAGGATTGCCAGTTGAGGTCCAAGAGGATTTTCGCTGTGAGGGTCCAGTGGAGGGGCCAACTAGTTGAAGAGGTGACCTGGGTGTCCAAGGAGGACATGCGGAGCAGATATCCCCACTTATTCAGCAGTCCAGGTACTTTTCTATGTCCATTCGAGGACGAACATTTGTTTAAGAGGTGGAGAATGTAACGACCCGACTAGTTCTTTTGCATTTTAGAACCCCGATCCCTTAAATAAAACTTCCCGCACTTGCTTTAACTAATTTATGACTTGCGGGGACGGGTGGTTCGGAAGTTGGAAGAGCTTTGAGTAAGAATAAGTCCAATTGTTTCTTCAAGTTGCTCTAAAAAGGCCAAGCTTCACTTCGGTCAACTTTCTTGGGAAACGGACCCAGATTCATGATTTGACGATCCTGGAGGGTTCGTGGAAAAATATGAGACCTGGGCGTATGCCCAGAATTGAATTCCGAGGTCCCTAACCCGAGTAATGAATTTTTCTGTGAAATTGTTAAATTGAAGTTTTAAAGATGTCGTTTTGACCCGTTGGAAGAAAATTAAGAACTTGAAGTTCAATGATTTGGTTCAATTGGTTTTGGGATTCGATTACTTGATTTAGCGTTGTTTTGAGTGTTTCGAGGGTTCAAGCAGGTCCGCCTCGTGATTTCAGACTTGTCGATATGTTCGGGCGAGGCACGGGAGCCCTGAGCTGTCAAACGAGCGAGGCTCGAGTGAAGTTGAAACTTGAAAAAGGGCTGAAGGTTGCTGCTTCTGTCATAACTGCATCTGCGGTTCTTGGATAGCAGAAGCAGGACTGCAGATGCGACCAATGAGTCGCAGAAGCGAAAAAGGGGCCGGACCAGTAAAACCGCAGAAGCGGGCATTTAAACGCATAAGCAGTTCCGTTTAAGCGGAAGTCAGACCGCAGAAGCTGTCGAGCCCAATTGGCTCATGACCACAGGAGCGGCCCAGAAACTGCATAAACGGTTCTGCCTATGCGGCCCCCAGACCATAAAAGCGGTCAAACCCCCAATTCCCAACGCCGCAGAAGCGGCAAATTTCCATAGATGCGGAAATACCTCCGCAGATGCGAAAATAGCTGGGGGCAGAAGGGTTCATTTAATACAAACTCAAACTCATTTCTCTCATCTTTCACTCTTCACTTAGGCGATTTGGGTTCTTCCAAGAGAGGGTTCCCACATAGCTTGGTAAGGTAAGTAATTTCCCTTCATTGTTAGCTTAAATTAATGTATATTAGATAGATTAAACACTAAAAATTTAGTAAAAATCAAGGGTTAGAGCTAGACCTAGGGTTTTAATAAAACTAAGATTTAATTATGTAATTTGCCATGTAATGAACTAGAAATCATATATTGTGATCCTTAGGTGATAGAGAACAACTTCCTTCGAAAAATATCGAAATCCGGGCACGTGGGCCTGGGGTCAGAATTTAGGAAACTTGTGGGAAAGGTTGGGAAATCACTCAGATAGTTAGAATTCAACCTTGTAGGCCTTTATTGACTAGTTCTTGCTCTATTTTAATTAGTTTGTGCTCGTTCGGCTTCGAATTGAGGGTTTGGGTTTGTTCTTGATATTGGAAGTGCGCTTCGGAGTGAGGTGTGTCTCCTTTCTAACCTTGTAAGAAGGAATTATCCCCATAGGATTATAAATGAGTAATTGTTGTTAAATGCGAGGGCTAGACACGCACTCGGTGACGAGAGTCCGTACGTACCTTTTATAATGATAAATGTTTGGGTAGTTTAGGACCCACATCATGTCTAACTGGGGAATATTTCTTATTTTAAATTACCAATATGACCGTTTACTATTTGCTAGAGACTTGAGGAAATGAAAAGTGAATATATGAGCTTGTTGAGCCTTGGTTGGGATTTCCTTGTATATAATTGAGCCTTTATGTACATTCTTGATATTTTTCTTGATGATTTTGGATCGGGTCGATCGCCTCAGTGACAATAGATGCATCTATGGTTCGGGCTGCTCGACCCTCGGTAGTGCACAATTTATTTTCTGTTGAAGCAGGCCGTTGACCTTGGCATGATTGCGCATGATTTATATGCTTACGTTTAGACATGACATGACCACTTGTTTAATATGGAAAAAGGGTAAAATGGTAATTGAATTATGGTCAAGAACATGAATATGATTTTTTTTCTTTTAAACTTGTATTATTGGAGATCCTTATGCTGTACATCTCACATTACTATTATATTATCTTGACCTTATCGACGCCCCCCTTTCTAAGGGCAAAATCGGGTTTACGACATTATGGGCAAAACAACTCTCATTCCCTTTTGAGGAATCGGGTTATGGAATTTGAAGAGTCGCCATCTAATGATTATAGTGCATTAGGATACTTTAAAGAAAAAAAAAAGATTTTTTTGAACAAAAACCAGAGTTCGGGTAAGGGCTTGAGATTCTCTCGAGGGAAAGTTGTTAGGCACCCTTCAAGATCCACTAGTGTGGTTCCCGGCCATGCTTAATTATGACTTTAAGAAGCGTAGAAAGAAACACATAAAATTTGCATATAGTAGTTACAAACAAAATTTAAAATTTTAGAAAGGAAGGGAAAGGACATAAGTGATTTTAATAGAGAAGGATTAATTGGAACATAAATTTAAGAATAAAAACATTATACAAGTAAAGAAAAGGGGAAAGAGGTCCTAGGTTTAAATACTATATGGATCACATCGGTACAATACCCAGCAATCACTCCTCAAAGAGGGGTCGCACGAGATATTAGCGCACCGGTCATCATATCCATATTCTACCCTTCCTGCCCCGTAAAGGTTATTTAAATGTGTGGATTGGTCACGAATGCTTATCGCGTGCTATTACCCGTCCCGTCCTATAGGTCCTAGAGGGTATTTAGGACCACTATTCCTATAGGGTAAGAACTAGGCTGAACCCTTAGGTTTAAAGGTCAAAATGCTAAGCGACATACAAAACAAATAGGACTTCACTTAAAAGAATCATATAAAGAGCATGTAAAAGGCTCAAACATCCCTCCATATATAGTCATATAATTAGCACGTCACAAACACATTTAAGGTCTAAAGAAATGAGACTTTAAAAGCTGGAATGTCGAAAGATAGGTTACAATAGGAGCAGAAAACTTAACCAGAATTTCAAAAAAAAGCTTGGTCGAAAATTTTTAGCATTTGAGAAAATGGCAGTAAATGTACAGCAGGTTAGGAATCAGTAGGAAAACAATTTGCAACGCACTTGAAAATGTATAATAAACTATAACGGTTGTAGCATTCCGCTAAGAGCAAAAAGTAGCATAGTTTCAGACGGGAGAGGTAGAAACGTATAGCACAGATGCAAAACCATTCAGGATTTCAGAAATGCAAAAAGAGAGAGAGCAATAAATATTAGTGTTAAAATATACCTTTGAAAAAAATTACAGAAGATATTTAAGGACATAGTATTCTGATAAGTTTTAGAAAATAGTAGTCCAATTCTGGACTGGAAAGGTAACTTAGTAGAAAACATATATACGTGATTAAAAATGGGACGGGAGTTTAGTAGGAAAACCAAGCGGACTTCAGAGTGGTGAAAATGAGAAACAAGTTCAGACAGCCAAAAAGGGTTGTATAGTCTAAAATAGGCAGAAATATGATTAATCGATTTATTAGGTCCTAAATCTTGCCTAGGCGTTATATATATTGCCTAATTGCATGCTTGATTTTCAGTTTTAAGAGAGACTGTTAGCCAGACTTATGTTGTTAACGAAGTTAGTGAGGCATTCAACAGTTGCAAATAGAGCCCTACGTACATGATATCTAATGCACATAAAGGTCCTAAAACATGGTATCTAAATGCAGTAGCAGTAACTTGTTGGTTATTAACTGATTATGATTAGAAAGTAAATAACAAGCTGAAAGTAAAAGAGCCTAAAAGCAGGATTTCTAGTCATGTTAGATGCATGTCCTAGACAGGATGTCTATTGCAAAAGTAAGAAAAACCCTACAAGCATGTTTTCTACCCGTACCCCTTAAACTAAGCATGCATAGTCCCCACATTTCACTATAAACATCATTCGTTACAAATTATTACAAATCAAGGTAATTAAATTACAGTAGTGAAGAAAAAAAAGTAAGAAGTTACACTATAGGGAGCCTTCAACCAGGCCTAAGTCTCCAACCTCACTTCCTTCGAGTTTCACAGCCTTTACCAAGGTTTGGGTGTGGCAAAGCTCCCTAAGGGCCCATTGGAGCCCTTGGCCAATACCAGGCACCCAAATAGATTAACATTGAATCAATACAAGTGTGGAATTACCAGCCTTGTGCATCAAAGTTCAGTGGGTACTCAAGTTACCCAAAGCAATGCTTACACCAAGGGGGTAGAACCTAAATTCTAGGAGTAGTGAGACTGTGATAGAGTTTTAAAAAGATTGAGTTGAAAAACAGTTTGAAAGAGGGTCCAAGAGAAATAGTTTTGAGAGAAAAGCAACAGAAGATACAATATCAGGCAAGCACAAACATGGGCAGAGGACATGGGGGACAAGTAACTCACAAATGAGAACACAGTTACAAGCACTTCAGAACTTAAACAATCAAGCAGGTTTCAAACGGCATGAGATTGATAGATACCAGACAGATTCACATATCAGGAAGAGATTCAGGGCTACTTAGTGGCTAAGAGGGTCCTGAATAACATGCTAATAATGTACTGGGGTTAGGGGGTAAGGAGAAACATGCAGGAAACAAGTACAGGGAGTAATGGGCATGACAGACTAAGATAGGCATATTAATCAACACAGAGGCATGCTAATTGCAGTAAGAACAACAAAACCATAAGTAGAAACCTACCAGAAATAAGAGAAAGTGCAATACAAATAGAAACATATTGCTTTGAAGCTGTAAATCAAATAGGAGACATACCAGTTGAAGGCAAGGTAATGCAGGGCAGTAGTGAGCTATAATATGCTAAGTGGTGTGCAATAGTGTGCAAGGGAGTAAGCATCAATATGCAGAGAGTACGCAGAGAGTATGCAGAGAGAGTAGCAGTAGGCTAATAAGTGAACAGCAATAGTAGAGAAGTGAGCAGCAATAGCAGAGAAGTGAGCAGCAATAGCAGACCCAAGCAAACAGCAATGTAGAGAGTAATGGAACAGTAGTAGGCTAAAGTTCAGCCTGGGTTTCAAACCAGCTGAGTAACCAGTAGTCTCAAAAGAAGTGAGAGAGATTGTGTAGAACAAATGAGAACTGAATGTATTTTGTGTAAGAGAGGGAGTTCAGAAAGAATTTTGTTCGTCTTTTGAGTGAGAAGAGAAGAGGAGTACTTATACTTTTTTGAAAACCAATAGAGAATAGGGTAATAAGTACATAATTATAGAAACAGTACCAATTCGAATCAATCACAGGACCTAATTCCTTTAAACTAGGGATTCATGATTCGAATAGGAGTATCAGATAAGCAAAGAATCAATCAGATGATTAATTACACCACAGTAAGAGTAGTAGGCATGCAGCATGTAATAAAGGCCAAATACATAATGCTCCAAATAAGGAAAATATATGTTGAGCATTCGAACAATATGTTTAAGTACACAAATATGGTAAACATATAAATTAACTCTGAAATTAGTCAAAGAATCATGGACAAGACCAAAATCAGAGGGAATCAACCAAGTATAGAGAGCATCTCACAAGTAAGGAAATAATTCAAAAATCAGTGTAAGAACCCTTAAGGAAAACACATACAAATCAAGGATTCAAAGAGATGCACAAAATCATTCGAATAACAATTAGACCTATAAATATAATAGGCATGAAAAAATCAGAGAACATTATGCAAGAAATCATAGAAGCAGTAGAGGGTTGGAACCCTAGTAAAAAAAATTTAAAGCATGGAGCTCAGAAACACAAACAAACACATAATACAGGCATACATAAAACTCAAAAGAAACAGAAGATATATAGATTTTGAAAAAGGGGTTCGGAAACCCTAGCTTTTTTTTTTTTTTAGAAAAGAACAAACGTTGAAAAACTTTGAATTAATCGAAGAAACGAGTAGTGAGTAGTGCAAAACAGAAAGAATAAACTGAAAATCATTTTAAAAGACAGAGATTAAGAGACTTAGGCAAAAATTAGGGTTTTGCAATAAAATCAGGGAGGTAAGGAACCTGGCTGTGAAACTCATTACTAACGGAGTACATAGCACCATCGGACCAAAACCCATCGGAGAAAGCCGGAGACGGACCCAGGCGAGGTTTCAATGCCCTTCTTGCATGGTGGAAACTCTTGGAGTTTCAAATATGGAGGGAGCCGATGAGATAAGGTTTCACAGCGGCTGACGATCGAAAGAGGCGAGGCTGGAGTTGGTCGGAGAGGCGATGAGAGCCATCAGAGAAGGCGAACCAGAAGGTTCTAAAGAGAAGGGGGAGGTGAAAGGTTAGAGAGAGACCGGTCTCGTTGCAAAATGAGGGTAAGGGGAGGGGGTCGTTTGATTTATTTTAGGCAAACTAATCTGGGCCGTTGATCTCATTTGATCAACGGCTCAGATTGAATTAGAGCTGGGATGGGTTAATTGAATTGGGTATGGGTTGTTTGAGATGGGGCTAAAATTGGGGTTTGAATTGGTACGCAATTTGGCTAAAATTGTAATGAAATCTGGCCAAGTTTTAAATAACCAATTTCTCCCTTTTAATTTATAAAAAATAATAAAAGGATTTCTGAAACAAATTGAAAGTGCTGAATCAATAGATAGTATACAAATGTTAAATTAAAAATACTAGAACTAATTTTATAATTATAAAATACATATTAATTACAAAATAGGCTACAATTGCAATTATATGCGATTTAGCTTTAGAAATGCCAAATAAATTTGTAAAAATATGAAAAAACTATATTAATTATATTTTATTGTAAATATGGGCTAAAATAAGTTATTCACCTAAAATCATAATTTTGGGAATAATTTTGGACTTCTACGGTGAGCTGCTTCTCTTTCATGCCGATCCGCAGCCGAAGAAGTCTTTCTCTGTATTTTTATTTTTATCTATCCTGATTCAGACAGTAGGATAGTATGGTATTCTTTTGTGTATATCCTACTAGTTACTCGTAGCTTGTGACACCAGGTTCTGGCACACACAGTAGTAGACATTTATTTTTGGGTTGTATTGTCATCTTGATATATTATGACCTTTATCGGTCGTTCCTTTATTCTGAAAATCTATTATAATTGTCACTGGTTAAAGCAAAAGAATAAGAATTTAATCATATTTCTGCATTTGGCTGGCCTGACAATGGTGCCGGGCGCCGTCACGACCTATTATGGAAAATGAGTCGTGACAACATGGTATCAGAGCACTAGTTCACGTAGGTCTCACAAGTTATGGGCAAACCTAATAGATTCTGGTGGATCGGTACGGAGACATTTTTATTTTTGTTCGAGAGGCTATAGGGTACTAGGAAAAACTACTCTTTATTCATTTCTATCGTGCAGTGGTCAGTGTGCTAAATTTCCCTCTTCTATTCTCTCATAGATGGTGAGGACTCGTACCGCGGACGTTCCGGATCCGGGAGGAGTTGCTCCCCCCGTTGCTAGAGACCGAGGTAGAGGCCGGGGGAAGGCACCGGCCCATGGTAGGGGACGCGGGCGTCCCAGAGCTATTCCAGATGCACCACCAACCGACCCTATGGGGGTTCCCATTGTTGAGGAGCAGGGTGAGGTGCCCGCAGCTATGCCTACTACGGTGGATTTCATGACTGCTCCGGGATTTCAGGAGGTCATGGGCCATATGCTTCGGTTCATGGATAATATGACTCAGTCTGCTTTATTTCCAGCAGATCCAGCTACCTCACAGGCAGGAGGGGGAGCCTAGACCCCTACTGCATAGGCTCCAGGTCATGCAGCCGCAGTTTATCATACTCTAGGTGTACTACCCACAGATGGGGTTCAACCAGTTGCTGCAGTGGCACCCCAGCCCAGGCCAGTTGTGGACGGAGATCCGCAGAAGTTATTAAACATATGGACCAGGTTGCACCATCCAGTCTTCGAGGGCGAGCATCATGAGGATGCCTAGGATTTCATTGATAGGTGCAGGCACAGACTGCACAACATGAGGATATTGGGGTCGCATGGAGTCGACTTCATTACTTTTCAGCTTTAGGGCAGGGCCCGTAGATGGTGGCAGTCTTATTCACTTAGCAGGCTAGCAGGCACTCCTCCTATCACTTGGGGTTAGTTCACTCAGTTATTCCTTGATCGATACATTCCACCCTCTGAGAGGGAAGAGCTGCATCATCAGTTTGAGCGTCTAGAGTAGGGTCATATGTCAGTGACCGATTATGAGCCGAAGTTCTCTGAGAGTTCTCGCCATGTATTTATGATACTCCCCATAGAGTTAGAGAGAGTACGGAGATCTGTTGCGGGGTTACATCCAACTATCCGGTCGGGTATGGCCCGTGAGGTGGAGATGGGCACTGGATATCAGCTAGTACTTGAGATTGCTCGCAGGATTGAGGGTTACCGTTTGAGAGGTAGAGAGAATATGCTGCAGGATAAGAGGGACAGATTCTCAGGAGAGTTCAGAGGCACCCCTGCTAGGGGCAGAGGTCACTTTGGGAAGGGTCAGCCTAGTAGGCCCCCAGTTCCAGCACCACCACCTGCTTAGGGTGCTCCAGTGCGCTCCAATTTCAGCGCCATGCCAAAGAGTTCTTATCGCCCGCCAGCTATTCAGGGTTCATCCAGTGGGTATTCAGGTCCTCCGGAGTCTTTCGGTTCTTATTTTAGTGCTATGCCGGAGAGTTCATACCGCCCACCGGCTATTCAAGCTTCTTCTAGTGGGTCTTCTGGTATTCAGGGTCAGCCATCCGGATAGCAAGCCACCGCACCATGTTGTTTTGAATGCGGGGATATAGGCCACATGAGGAGATACTGCCCCAGGCTTAGGGGCAAGGCAGTATAGCAGGGGCAGCAGCCCATGACTCCAGCACCAGCGGCCCAGGCACCTAGAGGTGGAGGTCAGATAAGTAGAGGCCGACCCAGAGGTGGAGGCCAGACGGGGAGAGGTTAGCCAGCTATTACTCAGTCAGGTGGAGGCCAGACAACCGGTGCTCCATCTTGATTCTATGCTCTTCCATCCAGGCCAGATGCATTAACCTCATATGCCGTCATCACAGGTATTATTTCCGTCAGCGGTGGATATGCATCGGTATTATTTGATCTAGGGTCTACTTAGTCATATGTATCATCTCTATTTGCTCATTTCCTTGCTATTTCTCCTGAGCCTTTGAGTGTTCCTGTTCATGTGTCCACTCCTGTGGGCTATTCTGCGGTTGTGGATTGGGTCTACCGGTCTTGTGTGGTTACTTTCTGTGGCTATGAAACTAGAGCAGATCTTCTATTGCTGGACATAATTAATTTTGAGGTCATCCTGGGCATGGATTGGCTATCTCCATATCACGCCATCCTTGATTTCCATGCCAAGACTATTTCACTAGTGATGACAGGGTTTCCGAGGTTGGAGTGGAAGGGTTCCACTGTGGATATGCCTAGCAGTGTTATTTCCTTCCTGAAGGCTCAGCGCATGGTTGAGAAGGGGTGCTTGGCTTATTTAGCTTATGTTCGAGACACCACCGCAGATTCCCCGATAATTGATTATGTGCTAGTAGTCCGAGAGTTCGCCAATGTTTTTCCTTCTGATCTTCCTGGCATGCCTCTAGATCGTGATACTGATTTCTGTATTGATTTG
This sequence comes from Nicotiana glauca, assembly GCA_026770625.1. Classification (NCBI taxonomy): domain Eukaryota; kingdom Viridiplantae; phylum Streptophyta; class Magnoliopsida; order Solanales; family Solanaceae; genus Nicotiana; species Nicotiana glauca. The sequence goes on along the minus strand of MU764211.1, from coordinate 147,760 downwards.
GCTCCAGGCACTCAGCCTATATCTATCTCGCCGTACCGTATGGATCCTAATAAGCTGAAGGAACAGTTGGAGGAGTTGTTAGCAAAAGGGTTTGTTAGGCCTAGTGTATCGCCTTGGGGTGCACCGGTGCTATTTGTAAAGAAGAAGGATGGGACCATGCGGATGTGCATTGATTACCGCCAGTTGAACAAAGTCACCATCAAGAACAAGTATCCATTGCCCCGTATTGATGATTTGTTTGACCAGCTGTAGGGTGCTAGGGTGTTCTCTAAGATTGACTTGAGGTCAGGTTATCATCAGCTAAAGATTCAGGATTTAGATGTTCTGAAGACCGCATTCAAGACTAGGTATGGCCACTATGAGTTTCTGGTGATGTCATTTGGCTTAACTAATGCTCCAACAGTATTTATGGACTTTATGAACATGGTGTTCAGGCCTTATATTGATTCATTTGTTATCGTCTTCATTGACGACATCTTGATATACTCGCATAGCCTGCGGGAGCACGAGCAGATTTGAGAGTAGTGCTTCAGACCTTGCGAGAGCAACAGCTTTATGCCAAGTTCTCCAAGTACGAGTTTTGGCTGGAGTCAGTGGCATTCTTGGGGCATGTAGTGTCAGGGGAGGGTATTAAAGTGGATACAAAAAGATTGAGGCAGTTTAGAATTGGCGACGTCCTACTTCAGTTACCGAGATCAGGAGTTTCCTGGGGTTAGCAAATTACTACCTGCGATTTGTGCAGGGCTTTTCATCTATTGCATCACCTCTGACCAGATTGACCCAAAAGGGTGCCCCATTCTGTTGGTCCGATGATTTTGAGGAGAGCTTCCAGAAGCTCAAGATGGCTTTGACTACGGCACCAGTTCTTGTATTGCCTTCTGGTTCTGGGATGTATACAGTGTATTGTGACGCTTCTCGCGTTGGCTTGGGATGTGTATTGATGCAGGAGGGGCAAGTTATTGCATATGCTTCACGTCAGCTAAAGGTTCATGAGAAGAATTACCCTGCGCACGATCTAGAGTTGGCGGCGATTATTCATGCTCTCAAGATATGGAGGCATTATTTGTATGGGGTGTCATGTGAGGTTTACACCGACCATCGCAGCTTGCAGCATTTTTTCAAGCAGATAGATCTTAATTTGAGGCAGCGCAGGTGGCTTGAGTTACTAAAGGATTATGACATTAACATTCTTTATCATCCAGGTAAGGCGAATGTGGTCGCGGATGCCTTGAGCAGAAAGGCGGAGAGCATGGGTAGCTTGGCATTCATTCCTGCCGAGATGAGACCATTAGCTTTGGACATCCAGTATTTAGCTAACAAACTTGTGAGATTGGACATTTCGAAGCCCAGCCGAGTTCTAGCATGTGTGGTTGCTCAGTTTTCGTTATTGGGGCAGATTAAGGCCCGACAGTTCGATGATCCACATTTGGCGGTCCTTAGAGAGACGGTACTTCGGGGAGGTACCAAGGAGATTTCTATTGGCGAGGATGGTGTGTTACAGCTTCAGGGCCGTGTATGTGTTCCTAATATTGATGGCTTGAGGGAGAGGATTCTAGAGGAGGACCACAGTTCGAGGTACTCCATTCATCCAGGTGCCACGAAGATGTATCGTGACTTGAGGCAGCATTACTGGTTGCTGGAGGATGAAGAAGGACATCGCGGAGTATGCAGCTAAACTTTTGAATTGCCAGCAGGTCAAATATGAGCACCAGAGGCCAGGTGGCTTACTTCAATGGATGCCTATTTCGGAATGGAAGTGGGAGAGCATCACCATGGATTTCGTGGTTGGGTTGCCGCGGACTTTGCGGAAGGTTGATTCAGTGTGGGTTATTGTGGATAGGTTGACCAAGTTCAGCCGAGTTCTAGCATGTGTTGGATTTCAGTACCATTCAGTTAGATAAGAGCTTGGGCTACGAGGAGGAGCCAGTCGCCATTATTGATAGACAGGACCGCCAGTTGAGGTCCAAGAGTATTTTCGCGGTGAGGGTCTAGTGGAGGGGTCAACTGGTTGAGGAGGCGACCTGGGAGTCCGAGGAAGACATGCAGAGCAGATATTCCCACTTATTCAGCAGTCCAGGTACTTTTCTATGTCTGTTCGAGGACGAACGTTTGTTTAAGAGTTGGAGAATGTAATGACCCGACGGGTCGTTTTGCATTTTAGAACCTCGTTCCCTTAAATAATACTTCCCACACTTGCTTTAACTAATTTATGACTTGCGGGGATTGGTGGTTCGGAAGTTGGAAGAGCTTTGAATAAGAATAAGTCCAATTGCTTCTTTAAGTTTTTCTAAAAAGGTCAAGCTTGAATTCGGTCAACTTTCTTAGGAAACAAACCTGGATTTGTGATTTGACGATTCCGGAGGGTCCGTGGGAAGATATGGGACCTGGGCGTATGCCCGGAATCGAATTCTGAGGTCCCTAGCCCGAGTAATGAATTTTTCTGTGAAATTGTTAAATTGAAGTTTTAAAGATTTAAATAAACTAAGAAATCATTGTTTTCCTAGGTACCGGGCTTGGATTTTGATTCCGAAACTTGGTACATGTCCTAAATATCAGTTAAGACCTACCCGTGAAATATGGTGTCAATCCGAGCTGTTTAAGGGCGTTTTGACCCGTTGGAAGAAAATCAAGAACTTGAAGTTCACTGATTTGGTTCAATTGGTTTTGGGGTTAGATTCCTCGATTTAGCATTATTTTGAGTGTTTCGAGGGTTCGAGCAGGTTCGCCTCATGATTTCAGACTTGTCGTTATGTTCGGGCGGGGCACGTGAGCCCCGAACGTCAAACAAGTGAGGCTCGAGTGAAGTTGATACTTGAAAATGGGCTGAAGGTTGCTGCTTCTGTCATAACCGCATCTGCGGTTCTTGGACCTCAGATGCAGCCAATGAGTCGTAGAAGCAAAAAAGGTGCCGGACCAGGTAAACCGCAGAAGCGGTTCCGCTTAAGCAGAAGTCAGACCGCAGAAGCTGTCGATCCCAACTGGCTCAGGACCGCAAGAGCGGCCCAGAAACCACATAAGCGGTTCCACCTATGCGGACCCCAGATCGCAGAAGCGGTGCAACCCCCAATTCCCAAAGCCGTAGAAGCAGCAAATTTCTGCAGAACCGGACTACGCAGAAGCGGAAATACCTCCGCAGATGCAAAAATAGCTGGGGGCAGAAGGGTTCATTTAATACGAACTCAAACTCATTTCTCTCATCTTTCACTCTTCACTTAGGCAATTTGGGTTCTTGCAAGGGAGGGTTCCCACATAGCTTGGTAAGGTAAGTAATTTCCCTTCTTCCTTAGTTTAAATACATGTATATTAGATAGATTAAACACTAAAAATTTAGTAAAAATCAAGAGTTAGATCTAGACCTAGGGTTTTAATAAAACTAAGATTTAATCATGTAATTTGCCATGTAATGAACTAGAAATCATATATTGTGATCCTTAGGTGATAGAGAACAACTTTCTTCGAAAAATCTCGGAATCCAGGCACGTGGGCCTGGGGTCGGAATTTAGGAAACTTGTGGGAAAGGTTGGGAAATCACTTAAATAGTTAGAATTTAACCTTGTAGGCCTTTATTGACTAGTTCTTGCTCTATTTTAATTAGTTTGTGCTCGTTCGGCTTCGAATTGAGGGTTTGGGCTTGTTCTTGATATTGGAAGTGCGCTTCGGAGCGAGGTGAGTCTCCTTTCCAACCTTGTAAGAGGGAATTGTCCCCATAGGATTATAAATGAGTAATTGTTGTTAAATGCGGGGGCTACACACGCACTAGGTGACGAGAGTCTGTGTGTAGTTACTATAATGATAAATATTTGGGTAGTTTAGGACCCGCATCATGTCTAATTGGGGAATATTTTTTATTTTAAATTACCAATATGATCGTTTACGATTTGCTAGAGACTTGAGGAAATGAAAAGTGAATATATGAGCTTGTTGAGCCTTGGTAGGAATTTCCTTGTATATAATTGAGACTTTATGTGCATTCTTGATATTTTTCTTGATGATTTTGGATCGGGTTGATCGCCTCGGTGAGAATAGATGCATCTATGGTTCGGGCCGCTCGACCCTCGGCATGATTGTGCATGATTTATATGCTTACGTTTAGACATGACATGATCACTTGTTTAATATGGAAAAAGGGGAAAATGGTAATTGAATTATGGTCAACAACATGAATATGATTTTTTTCTTTTAAACTTGTATTATTGGAGATCTTTATGCTGTATATCTCACATTACTATTATATTATCTTGACCTTAGTAAGTATCAAGTCGACCTCTCGTCTGTACTTCTTCAAGATTAGACGGAATACTTACTGAGTACATGTTGTTTATGTACTCATGCTACACTTCTGTACTTAAATGTACAGGATCTGAGGCAGGTGGATCTGGGCATCATACTGGTGCGTATCTGTGAGAACATCTGGGACTTCTACGGTGAGCTGCTTCTCTTTCATGCCGATTCGCAACCGAAGAAGTCTTTCTCTGTATTTTTATTTCTGTCTATCCTGATTCTGACAGTAGGATAGTATGGTATTCTTTTGTGTATATTCTACTAGTTGCCCCTAGCTTGTGACACCAGGTTCTGGCACACACAGTAGTAGACATTTATTTTTGGGTTGTATTGTCATCTTGACACTTTATGATCTTTATCGGTCTTTCTTTTATTCCGCAAATCTATTATAATTGTCGTTGGTTAAAGCAAAAAAATAAAAATTTAATCACATTTCCGCATTTGGCTGGCCTGACAATGGTTACGGGCGCCATCATGACCTATTATGGAAAATGGGTCGTGACAGTAACACAACACAAAGACTACAACTAATGAAAAGACTTGACAACTGAAACATAAAGATACAATACTACGCTCACCACGCATATGCCATTGTTTAGTTACTACCACCTAGTGTTCTCTGCTCCAACCACTTGAGCTGGTCATCTAATTTTTTTCCTTCTTCCATCTCCTTGAGTTTTTCATTCACCACACTCTCTGTCCCACTGCTTCGTACACAAATTATGAAGATGATACAACTTGTCTTTGTAGTATTCCTGCTCACATGGTTCATCAATCCATACCTAAAAATTGCATGTAGGTACGTCGGGTTGCCTATAAAACTTGTTCATACACGCCCAGTAACAGCGTCCAGCTTCTTCCCAACAATCGTACATCATGCTCTTGTTTCCGCAGTTGCACCTTGAGACATAAAGGGGTTGTTGAGACATTTGTTAAAGAGACACTTTGGTTTTATGGAAATATTTGCTACTGGTTATTGTTAAGTGCAGAAAATAACTAGAATGCGCCCGATATTTATATGCAAGATTTCACATAAAACGTTGTATTATACCGCGCTTTACATATACATAAAACGTAGTATTATACCATGCTTTACATATTAAATTTTTCTAAAACGAAACAGCTTTTTCACATGGTTTTCAGATTTTTCAGAACGACAAGACAACTCACAAAATGTAGTATTATACCACGCTTAACATATTAAAGTTTTTCTGAAACGAAACAGCTTTTTCGCAGTCGTTTCAGCCTTTTTCAGAACGACAAGACAACTCACAAAGCGTAGTATTATACCACGCTTTACATATTTAGTCTTGTCTGAAACAAAACAGCTTTTTCATATGATTTTCAGCTTTTTCAGAACGATAAAACAACTCACAAAATGTACTATTATACCACGCTTTACATATTAAATTTTTCACGACATGACAACTCACAAAACGTAGTATTATACCACGCTTTGCATATTACATATTTCTGGAACGAAACAACCTTTTCACATGGTTTTCATCTTTTTTAGAACGACAAGACAACTAACAAAATGTAGTATTATACCAATAACTTGAATATTTGACAATTCTATGAAGAAAATACTACATTATGTAAATAATGACAATAAATCTATTTTAACAACAATTTTATTGTAAAAGAATTTGAACAACAATTTTATTTTAACACGACAACACAAACACAAAAATAGCAAACCTAAAGATACACATAACAAAAACAAACAGTACAACTAATGAAAACACATGACAAGGGAAATATAAAATACACTACTACGCTCAACACGTACAAGCCATTGTTTAGTCACGACCGCCTAGTGCTCTCTGCTCCAACCACTTGAGTTGGTCTTCTAGCTTTTTTTTCTTCTTCCACCTCCTTGAGTTTCACCTTCAACTCCTCAACTTCTTGGTTGGATCGGCGCTCTCTTTCCCCTTGCCTCGTACACAAATTATGAAGAAAATACAACTGGCCTTTGTTGTATTCCTACTGACAGGGTTCATCAATCCATACCTCAAAATCACATGTAGGCTCGTCGAGCTGCCTATAAAACTTGTTCATACACGCCAAGTAGTGGCGTCCAACTTCTTCCCAATAATTGTGCATATTGCATTTCTTTCGCAGTAGCATCTTGGGACATAAAGGGTTTGTTGAGACATTTCTTAAAAAGAAACTTTGGTCTTATGGAAATATTTGCTATTGTTTATTGTTAAGCGCAGAAAATAACTAGAATGCGCCCGTTATTTATAGGCAAGATTTCACATAAAACGTAGTATTATACCACGCTTTACATATTAAAGTTTTTCTGAAACGGAACAGCTTTTTCGTAATCGTTTTAGCTTTTTTCAGAACGACAAGACAACTCACAAAACGTAGTATTATACCACGCCTTACATATTAAATTTTAAGAAGGGTAATAAAGGATATCTTGATTTTATATATTTTTTTTTATTTTCAGATTGGTCTTCTTTACTAAAACCAATAAGTTTAATATTTGAACAACCATATCAGCATCCCAATTCAAAAGGTCATGTTAAAAATAAGATGTAACAAGATTGTGGAACATAATTTTATTTGATAGAAATTGCAACATACACAAGTACACGTATTACAAAAAATAATACGAAAACAAAAGACTAGGTGTATCCTTGATAGTTGGGTACATTCGACGAACTTGCATCAGGAGCTGGATTACCACCACCACACATACCACCTGAAGGACATTTACAACGGTCGTGTCCTGTTTGCGAGCATATGCCACATTTACGCGCATAAATGGTGTCACCAACATCCATTTGGTTCTGTGTACTTGTTCTCTTCTGCACTTGCAGCTTGCGCAAATAGTCCTTGTTACATACCATCTTAAAAGGTTCCGACGGCCAATAATGCTCAACACCTAATGGCTGTAACTGCCCACTATACGTGTCTACGTATGCAGCAATACTATCACGACCCTAAACCCGAACCCGATCGTGATGGCGCATCTCGTGAAGACAAGGCCAGCCAGTCTAATACAATCCGTCCTTTTAAGCAGTTAAAAACTATAAAGATAGTTTAAGCATGATTTAATAGCAATAGTTAGCGGAAATAGAGATAACAAAGCGGAAAACCATCCCGACATAGCCCTAACCAAGGTGTCACAAGTCACGAGCATCTATATCACTAAATCCTCAAATGTAAATACAAAGCTTCCAATACTAAACTAAGAAAAACGTAAAAGAAATAGATAGAGAGGATCTCCAGGTTGCGAACTCCAGCAGCTACCTAAAGACTCCTCGAAGATCCGCCAAAAGCTGGAATGAATCAGCACTCGAAAGCGGAACCTGCTAAGTCTGAATCTGCACACATGGTGCAAGGAGTAATGTGAGTACTCCGACCCAGTGAGTAATAAAAGTAAATAATGGCTGAAAGTAAGAAAACACATATGCACAAGGAATTCTATAATGAAGCGGTTAGGTAAGTAATTGCAAGCAAGAAACTAATGAAGAATAGCATAAAATACGACTACAACAGATCAACAGGTAATACAACAGATCAACAGGTAATTAACAGACAAATAAGGTAAAGTAAACACATAGAAGTTTGCCTCTCGGGCACAATATCAACAATATCCAGCCCCTCAGGCTCAATCTCACAACACATGGGATCCCGCTCTCATTGGGGGTGTGCAGACTCCTAGAGGGGGCCCTTACCGCCCAATCACAATATCAAGTCATCTCGTGGCATCAAATCTAGGCCCTCTGCCTCATATAAATAAAGCCACCTCATGGCGTATATGTGTATCTCAGGCCGTCAGCCTCATATCAGTATCCGTGTTCCTTACAACATAGGCCCTCGGCCTTACTCAGTCCAAAAATCATCACAAGCCCCTCGGGCAATAGTAAAAATAGTATTTTTAGCCCAAGCATCATTTAAAATATCATTTGAGTTTTCAAAACTGAGAAAGAGTGATGAGCAATAAAACAATGGAAATTGTCAGGAAGTGAGTTCAAGTGTTAAATCAAAACAATGAGGAAAATATAAGTAAATAGCCCCGAAGGGTTCAAATAAATGGCACTAGGACCAAATATGGCATTCAACCCAATTCATGATAAAAACAAATAAGTCTCAGTCAAATACGCGGTAAAATCATCAATTGGGATTGACTAAGTCACAATCCCCAATGGTGCTCTACCCCACGCTCTCTATCTGGCGTGTAACTCACCTCAACATAGCACTACGATGTGAAAATCCGGGGTTTCAAACCCTCAGAACATCATTTACAATCATTACTCACCTCGAATCGGCTAAATCTCTAGCTCGCAATGCCTTTTCCCCTCGAACCGGCCTCCACGTGCATCGACTCTATCCAAAATTAGAACGAATACGTCACAATATGCTAAGGAAACAAGGCCCAAGCAAAAACAATCGAAAAATGAAAAAAATCCCGAAATTAGCAAAACCCGAGCCCCAGAACCACATCTCGAAACTCAGAAATTTTTACATCAACGGGTTCCTTATCTACTCACGAGTTCATACATATCAAAAGTTCTCAAATCCGACCCGAATTGGTCCTCCAAATCCCCAAATCAAATTTCAAAATCCCAAGCCCTAGTTACTTCCATTTTTAGCTTAAGTTCCATGAATTTCTAGGTAGATTTCACAATAGAAACGAGTTTTAATTTCAAAAATCTTACCTCCAATTGATTCTCCTTGAATCCCTCTTTAATCTCCACCAAGAAGCTCTCAAAATGATTAACTATGGGTGAAAATAGACCCAAAATCGGGAATAAAATGAAATTATAACATTCTGCCAGTTTTGCTTTTCCTTCATCGCGATCACGGCAATTCCCTCACGATCGCGAAGAAAAAACCTTCAACTTCCCAAAATAACCCTACGTGGTCGCGTAACACTCATCGCGATAATTCCTCAAATTGACCTTTCGCCAACACGTTCCTTCCCCTACGAATGCGAAGAACAATCCTGACCTCCGACCAGTTGACCAAAAGTCTCTACACAATCGCGAACGCGATACAAAAACCTCTCACACTACACAATCGCGGCACCCACTTCGCGAACTCGAAGAGCATTCAGACAGCCCCTCAAATTCCTACTACGCGATAGCGAAGGGCAAAAACCTGCACAGCTGAACCTTCGATTTTTCTGCAAATTTTCCAACTCCAAAAGATCCGAATGACTACCCGAAACTCCCCTGAGGCCCCTGAGACCTCAACCAAAAGCACAAACACATCCTAACACCTTATTCAAACTTGCTCCAATCATCAAAACAGCTTAAACAGCATCAAATCACTCTAAACACATCGGATTCAAGCCTAAGTTTCTAAAATCTTTCGAAACCCGCTTTTGATAAAAAAACCCAACCAAACCACATCCGAATGACCTGAAATTTTTCACACACATCCCAAATGACATCATGAAGCTACTGCAGCTCTCGGAATTCCATTCTGACCCTCGGATCAAAATTTCACCTACCAACCGGAAATTGCCAAAATATCAACTTCGCCAATTCAGGCCTAATTCTACTCCGGACCTCCAAAACCTATTCCGATCATGCTCCTAAGTCATAATTCACCTCCCAAAGCTAACCGAACCATCGGACTTCACATCCGAGCCCTCTAATACATAATTCAACATCCGGTTGACTTTTTCAACTTAAACCTTCTTAAAAGAGATTAAGTATCTCAAACTTCACCAAGTTCCTTCTGGACTCGATCCGACCAATCCGATACTGCAAAACACAGATAACAAAGCATAAAAAAGCAGAAATGGGGGAAACAAAGCGGTAAATCATGAGATGACTGGCCAGGTCGTCACATCTTCCCCAACTTAAACAAATGTTCATCCTCGAACGAGTCAAGAAACATACCTGAAGCCTCAAACAGGTGAGGATATCTGCTCTGTATCTCTCACTCGGTCTCCCAGGTAGCCTCCTCCACGGGCCGACCTCTCCATTGCACCTTTACTGAAGCTATATCCTTTGACCTCAATTTTCGAACCTGACGTTCCAAAATAGCTGCTGGCTCTAGATCATAAGTCAAATCACCCTCTAACTGAACTGTGCTAAAATTTAGAACATAGGACGGGTCTCCAATATACTTCCGGAGCATAGAAACATGGAAAATCGGATGCACACTCGATAAGTTGGGTGGCAAGGCAAGCTCATAAGCCATCTCCCCAATCCTCCGAGGCACCTTAAAAGGCCCAATGAACCGCGGACTCAACTTCCCTTTCTTTTCGAATCTCATAACAGCCTTCGTGGGCGAAACCTTCAACAGGACCTTCTCACCAACCATGTAAGACACGTATCGAACCTTCCTGTCCGCATAACTCTTTTTCCTTGACAGGGCCGTATGAAGTCTCTCCTGGATTACCTTCACTTTATCTAAAGCATCCTGAACCAAATCTGTCCCCAACACCCTAGCCTCACTGGGCTCGAACCAACCAACTGGAGATCTACACTGTCTCCCATACAAAGCCTCATATGGAGCCATCTAAATATTCGACTGGTAGTTCTTATTATAAGCAAACTCTGCAAGCGGCAGAAACTGATTCCATGACCCTCCGAAATTGATAGCACAAGCGCATAGCATATCTTCCAATATCTGAAGCGCTCGGACTACCCTTCCGTCTGAGGGTGAAAAGTTGTGCTCAACTGAACCTGAGTACCCAACTCTCGCTGAACAGACTTCCAAAACTGGGAAGTAAACTAAGTGCCCCGATCTGAAATGATGGAAATTGGGACACCATGCAACCGAACAATCTCCCGAATATATATCTCTGCCAACTGCTCTGAAGAATAAGTAGTACAAATAGGAATGAAGTGCGCGGACTTGGTCAACCTATCCACAATCACCCAAATAACATCGAACTTCTTCAAAGTCCGAGGAAGTCCAACAACAAAATCCACAGTGATCCTTTCCCACTTCCACACAGGAATAACCATCTGCAGAAGCAAGCCACCCGGTCTCTGATGCTCATATTTCACCTGCTGACAATTGAGACACCGAGCTACAAATCCCACAATATCTTTCTTCATTATCTGCCACTAGTAATGATGCCTAAGATCCTGATACATCTTCGCGGCACCCGAATGAATGGAATACCGCGAGCTATGGGCCACCTCCAATATCAACTCCCAAAGCCCATCCACATTGGGCACACAAATCCGATCCTGCATCCTCAACACTCCATCATCATCAATGATCACATCCCTAGTATCATCATGGTGAACTCTGTCCCTAAGGACAAGCAAATACGAATATCATACTGGCACTCTCTGATGCGATCATATAAAGAAGACCGAGAAACTACACAAGCCAACACCCGACTGGGCTCAGAAATATACAACCTCACGAACCGATTGGCCAAAGCCTGAACATCAATTGCACGATTTCTCTCCCCAACTGGAATGTATGCCAAACTCTCCATAATCACTGCCTTTCGGCTCAAAGTATCGGCCACCACATTAGCCTTTCCTGGATGATACAATATGGTGATATCATAATCCTTAAGCAAATCCAACCATCTCCGCTGTCTCAAATTAAGATCCTTTTGCTTGAACAAATGTTGATGACTGCGATGATTAGGAATACCTCACAGGACACGCCATACAAGTAATGCCTCCAAATCTTCAATGCATGAACTATGGCAGCCAACTCCAAATTATGAATGGGGTAGTTCTTCTCGTTGGGCTTCAACTGACGAGAAGCATATGCAATAACTCTACCCTCCTGCATCAATACACAATCGATCCCAAATCTCAAAGCATCACAATACACGGCATATGAACCTGATGCTGATGGCAAAACTAACACTGGAGATGTGGTCAAAGCTATCTTGAGCTTCTGAAAGATCTCCTCACACTCGTCCGACCATACAAATGAAGCACCCTTTTGAGTCAACTTGGTCAAGGGTGATGCAAGAGATGAGAATCCCTGAATAACCAGCGATAATAGCCTGCCAAACAAAGAAAACTATGAATCTCAGTAGCTGAGGATGGTCTGGGCCAACTCTGCACCGCCTCTATCTTTTTTGGATCAACCTGAATCCCCTCACTGGACACCACGTGTCCTAAGAATGCCACTGACCTGAGCCAAAACTCACACTTGGAGAACTTTGCATAAAGCTTCTCCTCCCTCAATCTCTACAACACAACCATCAAATGATCCGCGTGCTCCTCCTGACTATGCGAATATACCAGAATATCATCAATGAAGACTAAAACAAATGAAAAAAGATAAGGCTAAAACACATTGTTCAACAAATGCATGAACGATGTTGGGGCATTGGTCAGCCCAAAAGACATAACCAGGAAATCATAATGACCATATTTGGTCTTGAAGGTTGTCTTAAGAATATCTGATTCCCTGATCTTCAACTAGTGATAGCCTGAATGGAGATCAATCTTGGAGAACACCCTCGCTCCATGAAGCTGGTCGAATAGATCATCAACAAGGGATACTTGTTCTTAATTGTTACCTGGTTCAATTGCCTATAGTCAATGCACATTCTCATTTCTTCACAAACAGAACCGGTGCACCCCAAGGTGACACACTAGGCCGGATGAACCCCTTATCTAGGATTTCCTGAAGCTGCTCCTTTAACTCTTTCAACTCCACTGGTGCCATACGATATGACGGAATAGAAATGGGCTAAGTGCCCGACACCAGGTCAATACCAAAATCAATATCCCTGTCCGGTGGCATGCCTGGCAGGTCTACAGGAAATACATCAGGGAAATACCTCACAACAAGAACAGAGTCAATACTGGGAGTCTCAGCTTCGACATCCCTTACGAAGGCAAGATACGAGAGACAACCCTTCCCAACCATACGCTGGGCCTTTAAGAAAGGGATCAATATACTAGGAACATAATCAGTCATACCATGCCACTCGATCTGTGGTACACCCGGCATAGCCAAAGTGACTGTCTTAGCATGATAGTCTAGAATAGCACGGCACGAAGATAACCAATCCATGCCCAAAATGACATCGAAATCCACCATTCTAAGTAATAAAAGATCAACTCGGGTCTCCAGACCTACAATAGTCACCACACATGATTGGTACACACGGTCTACAACAACGGTATCACCCACAGGGGTAGATACATAAACAGGTAAAGCAAGAATCTCACGGGGCATACCCAAATAATGAATAAAATATGAGGACACATAAGAAAAGGTGGAACTGGGATCAAATAGTACAGAGGCATCTCTATGGCAGACTGAAACAATACTTGTAATAACAGCATCAGAAGCAGTGGCATCAGATTTTCCTGGAATAGCATAAAAATGGGCCTGACCTCCCCCTGATCGACCTCTCCCTTTGGGGAGACCCCTGGCTGACTGACCTCCACCCCTAGCTGGCTGAGCGGGTGGTGGCGAAGCAATTAGCGCTGAAGCCGACGACTGACCCCTCTGCTGGGATGAACTGGAAGCACGACGAGGACACTGCCTCCACATGTGGCCCATCTCGCCACACTCATAACAACTCCCAGGTGCTGGAGAAGGGGACTAAAGGGACCCCTCGCACTGGAGTGACTAGTAGATGCACTCAGCATAGAAGAACCCTGAGCTGATGGGGAATGAGATGAACTCTGAGATGGAAGGGCGCTGAGTGATGACTGGCCTTGTTGAGACCCATGATAACCACGACCTGAAGATGCCCCGCGATACTCTGGGTGGGCTAGATTAGCAGGCCTGAAAGAACGGCCTCTACCATGCTGAAATTGGCCCCTCGAAGGAGCACCACTATAGCTGCCAGATCCTCGAGGCCTCTTGGTCTCCCTCTCCTCTCCCTCCTGATAGCGAACCAACTCAATCTCACGAGCGATATCAACCACCTCTTCGAAGGTGGAACCTGCCACCCTCTCTTTAATCATCAAAATACAGAGCTGGTAAGTAAGACCATCAACAAATCTCCTGATCCTCTCTCGATCCGTCAGAACCAACAAGATGGAATGACGAACCAACTCAGAAAACCTCCTCTCATACTAGGACATGGTCATCTCCCCCTGACACAGCCACTCAAACTGCCTACGCAGCTCCATTCTGCGAGACTACAGCACATACTTCTCCAAGAAGAGGACGGAGAACTACTGCCAAGTGAGGGGTGTTGCACCAACAGGCCTACACCTCTCAAAATCCTCCCACCAAGTGAAATCAACCCCAGAAAACTGAAAGGTAATAAAGGCCACAACACAAGTCTCAAGAATCCCTATTGTACGAAGCATCCGCTGACACTTATCTAAGAAACCCTGGGCATCCTCTCCATCCACACAGCTGAATTCCGGAGGCTGGAGTCTACCAAACCTCTCAAGTCAATGTTGCTCATCATCCAGCATAACCGGTACTGCAAACTCCTAAGCTGGTGCAACCGGCTGGGCTGGAGGTGCCCCCGGTGTCTGGAGTCCCTACACAACCTGGTCAGGTGTGCGAGCAAGGGGGGTCTGGATCCCTTCCCCGGTCTGTGAAGTAGTTGTAGTTGTAGTAGCTAAAAGCGCCTGAGCCAAACCGGTACACACTGATAGGATCTGAGCTAAAGCCTCCCGAAGGCCTAGAATCACAATAGGCACAGCCGGTGCCTGAACTGGTGCTACTTGAGCATCCATAGCTGGAGCCTGATCCTAAGTTGGGGAAGTTGGTGGATCAACAGGTGTTTACCTCGCTGCTCTGCCTCTACTACGACCACGATCGCGTCCACAACCTCTAGTGGCCTCAACTGCTGGCACTGGTGGTCGTCCACCCTGCCCTGTAGCTCGCGTCCTAACCATCTATGAGAGAATAGAATAACAGAAGTTTAGTACTCGGATCAACAAGTTTGCACGACAAGAGTTTCAAAAATGTGATGTTTTTCCTAAAGGTTCTGCAACCTCTCGAGGATAAATACAGACGTCTCTGTACCGATCCGCGAGACTCTACTAAACCTGCTCATGACTCGTGAGACCTATGTAACTAGGATCTGATACCAACTTGTCACGACCCTAACCCCGAACTTGATCGTGATGTCGCATCTCGTGAACACAAGGCCAGTCGGTCTAATACAATCTGTCCTTTTAAGCAGATAAATAATATAAAGATAGTTTAAGCATGATTTAATAGCAATAGTTAGCGGAAATAGAGATAACGAAGCAGAAAACCATCCCGACACAGCCCTAACCTGGGTGTCACAAGTCACGAGCATCTATGACACTAAATCCTCAAATGTAAATACGGAGCTTCCAATACTGAACTAAGAAAAACGTAAAAGAAATAGATAGAGAGGAGCTCCAGGCTGCGAACGCTAGAGCTACCTAAAGACTACTCGAAGATCCGCCTGAAGCTGGAATAAATCAGCACTCGGTAGCGAAACCTGCTAAGCCTGAATCTGCACATATGGTGCAGGGAGTAATGTGAGTACTCCGACCCAGTGAGTAATAAAAGTAAATAATGGCTGAAAGTAAGAAAACACGTATACACAAGGTATTCTATAATGAAGCGGTTAGATAAGTAATTACAAGCAAGAAACCAATGAAGAATAGCATAAAATACGACTACAACAGATCAACGGGTAATTGACAGACAAATAAGGTAAGGTAAACGCATAGAAGTTTGCCCATCGGGCACAGCATCAACAATATCCAGCCCTTCGGGCTCAATCTCACAACACATGGGTACCCGCGCTCACTGGCGGTGTGCAGACTCCAGGAGGGACCCCTTATGGCCCAAGCGCAATATCAAGACATCTCGTGGCATCAAATCTAGGCCCTCGGTCTCATATCAGTATCAGTGTTACTCACACCATAGGCCATTGGCCTTACTCAGTCCAAAAATCATCACAAGCCACTCGGGCAATAGTAAAAATAGTATTTTCATCCCAAGCGTCATTTAAAATATCATTTAAGTTTTCAAAACTAAGAAAGAGTGGCTGAGTAATAAAATAGTGGAAATTATCAGGAATTGAGTTCAAGTGTTAAATCAAAACAGTAAGGAAAATATCAATAAATAGCCCCGAAGGGTTCAAATAAATGGCACTAAGCCCAAATATGGCATTCAGCCCAATTCATGATGAAAACAAATAAATCTCAGTCAAATACGCGGTAAAATCATCAATGGGGATGGACTAAGTCACAATCCCCAACGGTGCTCTACCCCACGCTCGCTATCCCGCGTGTAACTCACCTAAACATAGCACTACGATATGCAAATCCGAGGTTTCAAACCCTCAGAACATCATTTACAATCATTACTCACCTCAAACCGGCTAAATCTCTAGCTCGCGGCGCCTTTGCTCCACGAATCGGCCTCCACGTTCGTCGAATCTATCAAAAATTA
Source organism: Nicotiana glauca (assembly GCA_026770625.1). Taxonomy (NCBI): domain Eukaryota; kingdom Viridiplantae; phylum Streptophyta; class Magnoliopsida; order Solanales; family Solanaceae; genus Nicotiana; species Nicotiana glauca. Next base: position 131,164 of record MU764211.1, on the reverse strand, counting down.
GAACGAATACGTCACAATATGCTAAGGGAACAAGGTCCAAGCGAAAACAATCAAAAAATACCAAAAATCCCGAAATTAGCAAAACCCGAGCCTCGGGCCCACATCTCAACACTCAAAAATTTTTACATCAACGGGTTCCTTATCTCCTCACGAGTTCATACATACCAAAAGTTCTCAAATCCGACCCAATTGGTCCTCTAAATCCCCAAATCAAATTTCAAAATCTCAAGCCCTAATTTCTTCCATTTTTAGCTTAAGTTCCATGTTTTTCTAGGTAGATTTCATAATAGAAACGAGTTTTAAGTTCAAAAATCTTACCTCCAATCGATTCCCCTTGAATCCCTCTTTAATCTCCACCAAGAAGCTCTCAAAATGATATACTATGGGTGAAAATAGACCCAAAATCACGGATGAAATGAAATTATAACAATATGCTCAGTTCTGTTATTCCTTCATCGGGATCGCGGCAATTCCCTCGCGATTTCGAAGAACAAACCTTCAACTTTCCAAAATAACCCTACGCGATCGTGATGATTCCTCAAACTTTTCTTTCGTGAATGCGGTCCTTCCCCTACGAACGTGAAGAACAATCCTGACCTCCGACCAGTTGACCAAAAGACTCTACGTGATCGCGAACACACTCACGCGAATGCGATACACAAACCTCTCACTCTACACGATCGCGGGACCCACTTCGCAAACGCGAAGAGCATTCAGACAGCCCCTCAAATTCCTACTACGCGATCGCGAAGGGCAAAAACCTGCACAGCTGAACCTGTAAATTTTTTGCAAATTTTCCAACTCCAAAAGATCCGAATGACTACCCGAAACTCCCCCGAGGACCCCGGGGCCTCAACCAAAAGCACCAACACATCATAACACCTTATTCAAACTTTTTCCAATCATCAAAACACCTCAAACAACATCAAATCACTCAAAACACATTGGATTCAAGCCTAAGTTTCTAAAATCTTTCGAAACACGCTTTTGATAAAAAACCCAACCAAACCTTGTCCGAATGACCTGAAATTTTGCGTGCACATCCCAAATGACATCACGAAGCTACTGCAACTCTCGGAATTCCATTCCGACCCTCGGATCAAAATCTCACCTACCAACCGGAAATCACCAAAATATCAACTTCGCCAATTCAAGCCTAATTCTACTCCGGACCTCCAAAACCCATTCTGATCACGCTCCTAAGTCATAATTCACCTCTCAAAGCTAACCGAACCATCAGAATTCACATCCGAGTCCTCTAACACATAAATCAACATCCGGTTGACTTTTCCAACTTAAACCTTCTTAAAAGAGACTAAGTTTCTCAAACTTCACCAAATTCCTTCCGGACTCGATCCGACCAACCAAATACCGCAAAACACAGGTAACGAAGCATAATGAAGCAGAAATGGGGAAAATAGAGCGGTAACTCATGAGACGACCGGCCGGGTCATCACAAACACTGTATTCCCTATCAATATAGTTGGTTGCCCCTAAACCAACTTGTTGAAAACACTTCAAGGCATGTGCGCACGGCAAGCGGTAGATGGTCCATTTCCCACATGAACACAACCTTCTGGCTTCATTCACCGTCTGTAGATTATTCCTCCGGTGTCCGCGGATAGAGATATTAACTTTAAAAATACCCCGGTCGTGATCGTACTGTAAAAATGAATGCCAACGTGCTCACCTCCTGTACCTTTCAAATCTTTTCATCGGTATTGGCATAAATTGAACACCTCTGTCCATCAATGGCGATGCAGCTCCATGCCTTTCAACAAACCTCTCCGCACTCTGTTTGAATATCATGCGGACCATGGTAGTGACAGGCAATCCACGGGCAGACTTCAACAAGCCGTTGAATGACTCCGACAGAACACTTATTATGGTGGGCCCAAATTTTATAGGGAAATGCATTATAATACTGCGTTTTCCTTAAATGTAGTATTATAATGCGTTTTCCTATAAAAAATATTTTTTTAATAAAAAGCAGTATTATACTGTATTTTACTTTAACGGCTAACTTTCCGTTAATGTAAAACGTAGTTTTATACTGCATTTTACTTAGAAATGTAACCTTTTTTTTCAAGCCCAAAAAGGCATCATTTCAGTTTCCCTGCCGTTTCATCATATCATGCACCAACAAAACTTGCAATATTATTAGAAGAAATTATGATACGGGATAATATTATTATATAAAAAGATATTATAAATGATAAATAAAATTATTTAATAATAATGAAGGGTGAGATAAGAGAAAAAGACCAGGTAACGATGCGACCACACCAAATTGGTCGTTACATAAAGTGGCAAATTTCATCGTTATGTAACGACAAATTTAACGATACAATGTACAATAAAATTTAAGTAACAATCAAAACAAACATCGTATTTAAAGTAACAACAGAATATTTCAAGAGGAGGAAGCAAGTAGTGGGCGATGACGAAGAGCGACCAAACTTGACACATAAGGGATTGCAGTTGAATGATAAGGCACAGAATATAAACCCAACAGCTTTCCAGTTGCAACATCGAAAAACCGAACGTCCCTCCCCTCAAGTTGAATCACCAAAATCTCATCTGTAACAACTATGATGTGCACAAATTCTTCTAGTTCTAAGTTATATGCAATACTAGGAGCAGTGACCGTCAACTCTTTGTTCCGCGAATTTAAGCTACTCAAATCATTCATATTATGGGCAACAAATACCTCGATCAAGAGGGAGCAAATCGGACCACAACTTATGATCACCAAACAAAGCCTTTCTCCCTTTTCTGCTATTCTTGTTACTACTTGTTTTTTTCGTCTTTCAAAAGGAACCACAATCATATCAAATTCTTCCTTAGTAACATCAAAACAAATGAGGGTTTTTGTCATCTTACTTCCATGTGTAAGATAATGGGTAGAAGTACATGTCTTTGTGTACCAATATAATACCCCCTTTACATATGCAACTGTCTGAACTTGAGCAAGAATATGATGTGGAATTTCATTCAAAGACCTCCATAAATAGTCTTTTCCAATAGTGAAAATTGAAGGTTAAATCACACCGGATTCTGCATATCAAGAACAACCACCTTGTATTCATAAGAAAGGGGCCAACATCCTAAGCCCACTGCAGAAGGATCATCATTCATAGTTGTTTGCTCAAAAGTTATCGTGTGCTTTATGAGTGCAAAATAATATAAATAAATTACGGAAAAATCATAGTAAATCGTAATAATCCATTGGACCAAGCGAAGAACATGAAAATAAGTGCTCAAAATTAAGAGGAGAAACATTAAAAGCCTTTATTGATAGTGTGGAGTTGGTCTGCCTCTCTATGGAGAGGTTCAGAGCCTTACAATGGTGTTCCTCTTCCCATAATATGGGTATTGTTGTGTGTTTTCTCTCTCTCGGGAACAGAGGCGAAGAAGAAGCCCCCCCCCCCCAGGGCTTCCACTCTTAGTATTTATAGATGTGAGCTTCGTGAGCTGGCAATAAATGGCCGTGGCCACGCTGAGGTTCCGTCCCCATAGGGGAATGAATGGGTCGTGCCCTCATAGATTAAATCGGACAAGAGTCAAATCCTGTTATGAATAAGTGGTCATACCACTTATTAATTATGGATTAGCTCAAGACGAGATTAGCTCCGTTAATTACCATGAGATCGGATTCTGACTCATATAGTTAGTCCCTCCGCTTATTGAGGTCGTGTTTCGGCCGAGCTCGATGAGCAGACTTCATCGATTGTGATTTGAAAAAAAACTCAAATAAAGGGGGTCGACTTATTGACGATGGTGGCCTTAGCCGTTTACACGTTGGAGATGGCCGTAGCCATGTACTTGACTTCGACTGTCGTCGAGTTTTTTTGTCGTAGTCGAGCTGGGCCGACTTATTGACGAAGGTGGCCTTAGCCATTTATAAGTTGGAGATGGCCGTAGCCTTTCATACATTGGAGATGGCCGTAGCCTTTCATATATTGGAGAGTCTTTCATACATTGGAGATGGCCGTATCCTTTCATATATTGGTGATGGCCGTAGCCTTTCATACATTGGAGATGGCCGTGGGGAATAAGTATGCTCCGGGTACGTATTTGGTCACATCCATAATTTTGAAGGCGTACGGCACATTCTTTCAGCGTTCGCAGGCCGTTGCGATTATTTCGACGGCGGGACATTGGCAGATGGCTGAGATGTCGCTTCGTGGAGCTTGTCATAATGACTCATGCTTTGGTAGAACAACCGTTTTACGGTTGGTCGTGCAGTTAATGATGGCTATTAGGTTTCGCGAAAGCCATTTACGTTGCCTATAAAGGTGGGTTGAGGCATTCATTTCTCATATCTTCAATGTTCATCTGAGAGAGATTCTAAGGAAACTTTTTCATTCTGCTAATTCATCTTCTCCTTTCTTTCCTTTGATTGTGATAACCTTTGTCTTGCCCACCGAATTCTATCCCTTTCTCTTTAGTAGATCAACAATGGCAGGCAGTTCTTCCCACGATGCTCTTCCGATAGATTTTTCGGTCAATTCTCCGGTAGTTGAAGGGCCACCTCCAGCAATGGGAGGTGCAGAACAGATAGAGACCGGAGAAGTTCCGTCGGTTGATGAGGTAGTTCCTCGGCCCGGAGTTCCGGCGATTGATTTCACCGTCGACAGCAGAGAGGACCCGGCGGATGAAACCCCATTAATGGGGGAAATTGGGGTGGCCCGATTACGGGAACAGGGGGTCATCCCCACCCATGCAGACATCGTTCTCGCTAGAAGCAAGGAGAGGGTCCATACCGACCGCAGGGGATAATGCATTTTTTTACGCCTATCCCTTTAGGTTGGGGTTCAAGATCCCACTCCCAATGCTGGTGGTGGATTTCTGCCGTTATTACGGATTATACCCGGGTCAGCTCACTCCCTCTCTCTACAAATTGTTGGCAATGTTCATCAAGTACGCGGAATTGGCCCGTAGGGAGGTCACGCTACAGTATGTGCTTAGTCTCTACGCTCCCCAGAGAGTCCGTGGCACCATGATTCAGGCGTGCCCTCGTGGGTCGAGAGGCCTGGTCATGAGATTGGATGACGAGGTCGACCCTCGCCCTTTCGAGCACTTCTTTTATATCACGACCAGGCATCTGGTGGCGGATGCTACTGGGTTCCCAGAGGCTTGGAACCATGCACGTAAGTTCTTTAGTGGTTGAATTCCCTTTTATTCCCCTTTTTTAAGATTCGTGATCATGAGCGTTAACTCGTGTCATTTTTTGTAGCTGACAGGTCGCCGCCGGCCCCATTTCCTTGGATACGTGATTGGGTCGAGGCCGTACTCCCCCATACAACGGGGATACGCACATGGGCGTCTTTCTGGGTGAGGCATGGTCGTAGGCCCGCAGCCGGTGAGAATTCGACTTCTACTTTTTTGTTCTGTTTCGTCTCTATTTACTAACTTTGTTTTTCTATGATCAGGAAGGGCATGCCGCGTTAGGGCTCCTCAGTTGGCCTTTCGTAGGCCTGGAGCAACTGCTCGGCTTATTGCAGCACCGGTGCCGTGCCCAGTACTGAGGGCGGCGTCGATTGAATCTTCAGTAGCTCATTCTCCAGTACGGGCTGCATTTCGGGTCGAGTGGACGTCGGGAGCTGTGTGCCCTAGGGCGGATTCGCCCTTAAATGAGTTAGAGGAGGAGGAGGAGAGGCCGTTGGTAAGGCGGAGGGTTGCGTTCATGCCGGCTCCTCCTGTGGTGATTAATTTGGACTCCCCCCCGGAGATACAGAGAGGAGTGCAGCTGCGGCGTCTGGCCTTGATGGCGGACAAACAGCGGGGCTTGCCCCGGTTGGCTTAGGCCATGATGATACCGTCGCTTCGGCGACTCAATTAGTGGTTCCAGTCTCTGATATGGGAGATAGTTCCTCAGCGGTTGTTATTTTTGGTAAACTAAGCGCTCCTTCGGCGGCTATGGCGGGTGCCTCGACCTCGAGGGCGGCAGGAGGAGGAAGTGATGCTGGAGGAGACGAATACGAGTCCGAGTCTAACTTGGATCCTGATGACGTCTGTATGATTCAAGAAGGTCTCACCAACTCAATGGTGCGTGCCGAGGGGCGATCTCGCTTCATTGAGGTTCTCGCGAAGTCGAACTTATTGCTCCAAGGGAATAGCTTGGTACCGCTATTTGAGGTGCTATGCTCGGAGACCGAGAATGCGTCATTAAGGGACGTCACAGATATCAGACTGATGAATGAAGTGGTCGTGTTGGGCTTGAGGGTACGTTACTATGACCTTAGTTCATTTTTTCCTTGCCTTAGTTTATTCTTTACTATAATCTCTGTTTTTGCTTTGCAGTCTTATCTGCTGGAGGTGGAGAGCATCCGCCGAGCCTGCATCCGCCGAGCCTGCATCCGCTCGGGGGTATTTTTGGGGGTGCTAGAGAAGTACTGTCGCTGCCAAGACCGGTGTCAGGAGATGCGCGAGCGGTTGAGGAACGACCCTCGTAGCCGGGCCTTGGTCGAGGAGCTGGCGAGGCGGGAGCTTCAGGTGCAGCAACCACTTGGCAGAACGTGTGCCCTCGAGGAGCAGCTTTGTCAGAAGGACGAGGAACTTGAGGTGGGAAGGCGGGACGCAGCTGAGAGGGAGCGCCAAGATCAGGCCAAGGCAGTGGAGGCCGCTGCGGCATGGAACGGGAAGGTGGCCGCATTGGAGGGTGAAGTCACAGTTTTGAGGCAGCAGGCGAGGACCGCTTAGTCGAAGGCCGCAGGGTTGGAGGAGGTGCTTCGTATTCATGTGAGGGAGTGGGGGTTGGAGAGAGATGCCGCGGCCTTTAGAGAGGCGAGTCTAGAGGACCGCATTGGGGTCTTTGAGCGGGACGCCCAAGCCATGGCGGATCAGATCGCGGCCTTGGAGGAGGAAAATCAGCACCTACCGGATCAGGCCGCCCCTTCCAACCAGGCTCGCGAACTTTGGGTTTTTGCCGAGGCCCAACACGATATATATAAGAATTTGTGGGAGGCCGGTATCGTGACCGAGGCTATTTTTAAGAAAGCACGTCAGAAGGCTCGTGAGGCTCGTACCAACTGTGGCTTTGACGCGGCGATGCCAGAGGTTGGCAATGGTGCAGATGATGGCGCAGATGGCGCCGAGTAGAAAGATTTGTTGTATTTTTTTTTTCTTTTTTCGCTCGCCGCTTGGAGTTTTAGGTGTTTCTTGTTTTTCTTCTCTCTTTTTTTGACCGGCCTTGGCCGGGTGTAAGCGGGGATGACCCGTCATTGACTTTGTAAATATATAAATTTTCTTTTCCATTGCCTGCCTTGTGCTTGTTTTATGTCTTTCCTTTTTCCCCCTTAGACTTTTCTTTTGCGCGTGTTCAAGGGGTGATTTGCTGAGTTTGACTCTGGCAGGCATGTTAATTTCTGGTTATTAGCGGCCTTGCTTCTTCGACTCAGTGCGGGCGAGTCTTAGCCATTATTTGGCGATAGCAGCGCTTAGCCTTAGTACCAGTTTGGACGCGGTCAAACTACCGATCGTGATGGTAAAAAATGCGGCCTCGTAGTTTGACCGGGGCCGAACTTTACGTGGCTCAAATCTTAATTCGAGTTGGGAGTACTTACTTGAATGGCGAGGGTGCCTATCCTGCGCTTCGATTCGTTGGAGGTCAGGCTTTGCTTTCACTAATGAAGGCATTTGGCCTAACTCTCGGTTCAACTATGGTTGAACTTGCTAAATTTGAGGACGAAGGCGTCCATCCTAGTAGTTTAAGCGAGGTCGAGCTCGTTAGATTTAATGGCAAAGGCACATAGCCTACGTATTGGTTCAACCATAGTTGAACTTATTGGCGAAGGCATGATTTCCAGCTCGACTGTTGTTGAACTTTGTTAAATTTGAAAGCGAGGGCACATAGACTGAGTCTTGGTTCAACAGTAGTTGAACTAATTACCAAAGGCACATAGCCGGAGTCCTAGTTCAACCGTTGTTGAACTTTGTTAAATTTGATGGCGAAGGCGCATAGCCTAAGTCCCGGTTCAACCGTAGTTGAACTTACTGGCGAAGGCGCATAGCCTTGACTTAATGGTGAAGGCGCATAGCCTGAGTCTTGGTTCAACTATAGTTGAACTTGTTGGTGAAGGCACATAGCCTGAGTCCCGGTTCAACCGTAGTTGAACTTACTGGCGAAGGCACGTAGCCTTGACTCAATGGCGAAGGCGCATAGCTTGAGTCTTGGTTCAACCGTAGTTGAACTTGTTGGTGAAGGCTCATAGCCTGAGTTTTGGTTCAACAATAGTTGAACTTGTTGGTGAAGGCGCATAGCCTGAATCCCGGTTCAACCGAAGTTGAACTTACTAGCGAAGACGCGTAGCCTTGACTCAATGGGGAAGGCGAATAGCCTGAGTCTTGGTTCAACCGTAGTTGAACTTGCTGGTGAAGGCGCATAGCCTGAGTCCCGGTTCAACCGTAGTTGAACTTACTGGCAAAGGCACGTGGCCTTGACTCGATGGCGAAGGCGCATAGCCTGAGTCTTAGTTCAACCGTAGTTGAACTTGTTGGTGAAGGCGCATAGCCTGAGTCCCGGTTCAACCGTAGTTGAACTTAGTGGCGAAGGCGCGTAGCCTTGACTCAATAGAGAAGGCGCATAGCCTGAGTCTTGGTTCAACCGTAGTTCAACTTGTTGGTAAAGGCGCATAGCCTGAGTCCTGGTTCAACCGTAATTAAACTTACTGGTGAAGGCGCATAGCCTGCGTTTTGGTTCAAACATAGTTGAACGTGTTGGCGAAGGCACGTAGCCTTGACTCAATGGAGAAAGCGCATAGACTGAGTCTTTGTTCAACCGTAGTTGAACTTGTTGGTGAAGGTGCATAGCCTGAGTCCCGGTTCAACCGTAGTTGAACTTACTGGCGAAAGCGCGTAGCCTTGACTTAATGGCGAAGGCGCATAGCCTGAGTCTTGGTTCAACCGTAGTTGAACTTGTTGGTGAAGGCGCATAGCCTGAGTCCCGGTTCAATCGTAGTTGAACTTACTGGCTAAGGCGCGTAGCCTTGACTCAATAGTGAAGGCGCATAGCCTGAGTCTTGGTTCACCCGTAGTTGAACTTGTTGGTGAAGGCGCATAGCCTAAGTTTTGGTTCAACCATAGTTGAACGTGTTGGCGAAGGCGCGTATCCTTGACTCAATGGCGAAGACTCATAGCCTGAGTCTTGGTTCAACCGTAGTTGAACTTGTTGGTGAAGGCGCATAGCCTGAGTCCCGGTTCAACCATAGTTGAACTTACTGGTGAAGGCGCATAGCCTGAGTTTTGGTTCAACCATAGTTGAACGTGTTGGCGAAGTCGTGTAGCCTTGACTTAATGGTGAAGGCGCGTAGCCTGAGTCTTGGTTCAACCGCAGTTGAACTTGTTGGTGAAGGCGCATAGCCTGAGTTTTGGTTCAACCATAGTTGAACTTGTTGGCGAAGGCACATAGCCTGAGTTTTCAAGTTGTGGGTATTGAGTGCTGAAGCTTGGTTTTGACTTGAGGCCTTGAGCAGTTTATGCGTTGTCCTCCCAATTGGGGCAAGTAGGCTGTTTTGAGGTGGCTCTCG